>VWZN01014808.1:88546-110257 GCA_013396955.1 Regulus satrapa
AAAAAAAAAAAAATCACAACTTTGTACAAGTGCTCGTGATATTTTGTTATGTTCTCGTTCCAGGTTCTGAACTAGGAAAAAATACAGTATGATTGAGCAGCAGCTTTGCAGAGGTTTAGCTCATTAGTATTCAATAAACAATGCTAATATTAACATATACAGAGTAACAATGCAGCTCCAACAGTCTGTGTACCAACTGAGAGGAGCCAGAACAGATTCTGAGGTTTCCTGATCATTGTTTGAGGACATACTAAAAGCAAATCTATTGACTATAGACTGCTACCTCTGTGTGAATAGAGATGACAACGTATCTGTTTCATAATTATATACGTATTTTAAAATCTGAAGGCTGATATGCTCTTGAGAAATACTAATTCCCGAAGACTTGTTTTCCAGCATGCATCAAGACACAACAGGGTATGTCTGCCTCCTGATCCAGCCTGCCAAGAAAGCAGATGCTGGCTGGTACACCTTGTCTGCAAAGAATGAAGCTGGCATTGTCTCCTGTACCGCCCGACTTGACATATACGGTAGGTATTGGCTGGGAAAGAGAACAAGGCCCCAACCCGTTCTTACTCTGGCTTTGACATGGATTAGAAATCAGAGTCACAGCATGGCCACAGCTTAATAAGTCCCCAGAAGAGACATAATGATACAGCTAAATGGCCAAACCAGCTCTGCTGAACCAGCGTAAAGCAGGGTAAGGACAAAAAAACAAAGCAGGAGTTTTGCACAATATTCTCTACTCCCATTTTCCACCTCCCAGAATCCCAAGACACACAAACATATATTTCCAAGTCAAACCTTAACTCTACTGCCTCTGACATGTCTGTGCTACAGCCCGGACCTGACAGAGCAATAAATTGCACACAGGAAAGCAAACCCCTTCTTTTACAAAGCATGGGGGGTGCAAACCAAGCCTAATTGATGGGGACTACTTTACATCCAATGCGTTTGTCTAGGACTCAGAAGGGCCCATCCCACTTCAAGAACTACAGCACATCATTTAACTGTTATCTCTGTAAAATGGAAGAGAAAAAGCAGAGAAGCAGAGTATCTTGATCACTTAAGCAGCATCATAAAAAAGAAAGCATGTTCCACAAACTGGATTTTATATATATTTTNGCTTTCAAACTCATATTTCTATTTTGTTTTTTAAACCTCACCTATCAGTGCATCTCTGTCAGCCTCCTGCCACCTTGTGGTGATATGGGCAACAGTAATAGAAGGCTCAAGACAGGGCTGGGGGGAGGGTGATTTAAGAAAGATGAAACAAAATTTTTCAATTCCTTAGGTATCTAAATGTTGAAAGACATACTTTTTCAAATAAAGGATTCAAGGCACAAAGAGGAAAAATACAGAAATCAAGTAACACTTCCCAATTCCAACCACATTTTCTAAGATATGCAACTCACAGCCCTAAGTGAGTTAAAGAAGTAATTTTTCTTTGTGCTATTTTGAATGAGTGGGGTCAAGAGATTGAAGGCGTGGTCTGATATTTGCAATTCTGCATGCAAAGAAAAATAATAATGAGTAAATAATGAGTTCAAGTAGAAACAAATTGGGTGCTCCAAATAAAAAGGAGGGCCTTTATAAAATATTCTCAGATAGCATCAAAATTCAGCATGGAAAGATTCATCATGGAAAGACATTTCCTATCAATGCTTAATGTAGATTGTTGTCTCCCACACCAAATTACCTCAGAGCACTAGAGTCTGAACTTGACTTCCGTTTTCATACCTTTTCATTTTAACTGCTGACAGATATGTCTATCTAATTTGGGTGTAGACCCATATGGATAAACACTGGCAAAGATAGTATCATTTTCCCTTGCCTGAAGTGCTTTAAGGATAGCAACTACTAGGTATTATGCAATATACTATTTTTACAAAATTTTAGCAGTATTTGTTCATATGGGAACACATAGAATGCTACTTTTAAATTACTGAATATGTGTATTTGGATTACATTTCTTTCAGTATTAAAAAAAAAAAATCTAGAAAACATGTTAGTAGTTGTAACTACTACATGGCAATAAAAATTGTAATCACTTCCTAGAAGAAAAGCCATGCAGAGGATGAAGCAGTACAGAATCAGAGCCCTGGCCACTTTGTTCATCTCTGTTCATGCTATGCATGTTTTTAGTTTTGATTGCAAGGGCTTTGGAGAAGGCTCCAAAGATCCAATAGTTACATTTTGGACTCTGTGAAATCCACACAAACACTGCCATTGAATTGAACAGGGGTGAAATTTTATCTGTAGATTTCGATAGAATTACTGATCATACAAACAATGCCAATGATCGTGTTTGAAAGACAGACCCTAGCCCAGAAAGAACAAAGCTCTGCTCTCTCCAAGGAAGCTGGAAGCAACCTTGCAGGTGTGTGCATTGATTTCCATTGTTCCTTTTGACCCGAACCAGAGGTTTACACAGCCCACTGTGTTTCTGTTGCTGCAGCTCAATGGCACCGTCAAATTCCGCAAGCACTCAAGCTCCGCCCCGGTGGCAGCCGCTACACGAACCCCAGCAGCCAAGGACTCGACATCTTCTCTGCCTTTCCAGCTCCTGAGAGCCCTATGCTGTTTTCATCCCCAACGCAAAAGTTGGTGGAGAGTGAAGAACTTTGAAAAACAAACACTTGTTCCAGTTGCACCTGCGGAGATACTTAGAACTGTGAAAAATTAAATAATAATAATGATAATTTAAAAAAGGTACAACTCCCAGTGCTCAAGGTTTACAAGCAACTTGTTTGTAATTAAGTGTTCTGCTGCTGCAAATGCTGCAAATAATATATAGTACAAGACTTTTGCCTACGATTTTAAAGCAGGATAATTGTGGTATGGAGTGTTGTGCAATAAATTGAGTACTGTGTATTTTGCTAAGAATTACATAGTAAACATAGTTTTCAGCACCTAGAAGCCAATACCACTTTTACTTCTTGAATTAGAGCTACTGCACTGTAGCTGCCATGGTAAGGATTGATGATGATTAGCTGGAATACTGCCAGTGAAAACACTGACATTACAGTAACGCCAATCCTGAGTGAGGGTCAACAACAAGACTTTGAATGTAATTTCAAAACATGCCAAATAATCACAAAGCACAAGTTAAATGGAAAATATGTAACTCATTTTTATATATGATTATTATGCCAGCCTATTTTAGAATTTTTGAACTCCAGACTAGATAAATATAGCATTTCATGTAGGTACAGCTGTATACCCTAAATATTTATATCTGTGTGTGTGTACTCCATGAACTGTGTACTCTTGGTGTAAGGGTTCAAAAAATAAGGTACAGAGCATGTGGATAAGGCGCATAGGAAATGGAAATTCCTCTTGTCTGAAGCATGTTCTCTTGAGCCTATAGCTGATACTGTTTTCCAGATGTGGAACTGGAATATTCATACTTTTTTCTTTACCATGTTAACGATCCTCTGAATTTAACACGGATGATACCAAACTTGTCACTTCATGGCTTTGAAATACCAGTCTCTTTTTCCTAATTTTTAATGTGCATCTACCATCTAGTTCATTTTATGGCTAAATGGAAAGGAATTGTGATCTGGTAAATTTTCACCACCATTTAGGAAATGATCACAAGTGTGGTGTCTAATAGACAGAAAATTCTGTTAATAAATAAAAAGTTAAGTTAACCAACAGTTTTACGCAAAAAGCTAAAAAACCCCAACAGTACTAATAAATAAGGCAAATAAATGAAAGCTCAACAGAAGGTGTTAAGTGGACAACACTTAATGATAGATTTGAACGTATTTGGCATCTATACAGTTACATTAATACCCTCTGAGAATGTTAGAATCTGTGAATGTTTAAAATGTTTTCCTGCATCTTTAAATTACTGCTAACCCTCTCCTCTGGACATTGGTTTCAAGCACTTCTTACTGCTTTCAACATGGCTGCAGAATGAAACAAAGTCATGATCAAAGTCACAGAGATGAAAAAGAATTTTAACAGATACTTTCATTTTAGACTATATTTGGGGTGGGTTTCTTCAAATTTAACATCTTCACTTAAAAAAATTCCATATGCAAAGAAAACAATGAAGACTTATGTTAAGAGCAAAAGAATATTTGATATAGCCAGAGACTGAGAAAGAGAATGCATTTCACTGAGCTTCCCACAAACACAACTTCTGTTGTTCCTAACTGTTGATTCCCTCAGGACTTAGAGGAAGTGAATTTCTCATATTGTTTTACTTCTCACCTAAGTGAACAAGATAAAACAAAACCATCATTAACTCTCATACTTTTGTTAGAAACTTCAGACAACTCAACTCAGACTGGACAGATCAGAAATCTAAAACACAGTCTTATCCTAGGAGTTAAAATAAGGTGCAGGTTTTTCTATGGGAAAGCAGATGTTGCCCACATTGTACCTCTTCCCTGGCAAACAAAATAAAACTCATGGCTATTAAAAGTGATGCATTGAGTTAAGTGACTTCAGTAATGAGATGCACAACTTAGGAAGATCAGGGTCTGATCTTCTAGGACAGAGAATCTACTGCTCCTGTTACCTTCACCTGGCTTTTAGGATGGCTTAGGGATTCCAAAACTACACCCAAAATTTCAAGTTTCCCATATTAGTCACTACCCTTGTAAAAATAATCCAAGAAAAGTTATTGGATTTTGCTTGTGTAATTCAGTACTATTGGGAAACGGAATGGTAGGAAATTAATACACAAAAGATCAAGCTCATATCTACAGCCCTGGTCTTCCCATTATTTCACAAATCAGAGAGTAGGTTTTGATCTCAAATGTTCCAGGTTGTATATTGGCCATCAGGCTTTATCCCTAAGAACAAGCTTAGTCAAGAGATTGCCTGTTTGGAAGTCCCCTGTGGGCCCTTTGCTTGGCTGAAAGTGAAGGATTGGACCAGATGACCACCTGAGCTTTCTTCAGACCTAGGTCACTCTAGGCTTCCTAAATTATTTTATCTTCCACTACCTACTAAATATTCTACTTGGATTAAGTTACCTGTCAGCTGAGTAGAAACTAAGAATTCAAGCAAGAACAAACTTTTCCTTTTTGGTGGAATCTGACCTGTTAGGCAAGTCCAGCTACAAGAGTTCTTCCCACAGGGCAGAAGAAAGGAATGCTAGTACTTGCCAGTGGCAAGTATCTGGTTACCAGTGCTGGAATCATACTGATCAGTATTACTGACAGCAGCAGTGGTTTTCCTGTTTTACAACATCAGACATCGCCTCCAAAACCGCAATGCAAATTAAAAGTGTGCGCAAAGTGTGCCGTGCAAACATGCAAGCCACATCTCTCCACCTTTTCTCTGCAATAACAGTGGAGTGTCTCCAAACTCACATCATTATAACCTGAGTTCTTTGGAAGTGGGAGGACAAGAAGCTGAAAGACTTTTCCCAGATATCTGTGTAAGAAGGAAAAATCTTTAGTCATTCAAGAAGGGGTCCCAGAAATCTCAGTGAGAGTCAGGCTACGAAAAGGAGAACACCAAAAATGTGTTAGCTGAATTACAATATTCTCTCCTGAACAATATTTCTGAGCAAAAAGATTAAAACTCTTCACATTTCCTTACAAAATGCAGAAGTCAGCAATTTCAATTCCTTTCAGTGGCAACGATAAAAACAAACTCATCCTTTGATCCTAAATGGTCTATTACATTTTCTCCCTTAACTGCTAGGGACATTTCTCCTCTGTGTGTACTGAGCCCACGAAGTGAGCCTGTAAAGGCAGCCTGTGTGAAGTGATGTCAATGCTGTTTAACAAGTGGTATTGATGTGCTCATCACAAAGAAGAACTTGCAATAAAACAACACCAAATTTACATTTGTGTTATTAGGTGGTGGAAAAGACAAGGGAAAAAGGCCTGTGGAGGAGAAGGACAGTGGACAGTCCAGTGTTGCCACACCCTGTCAGGATGTGCTAGAGCCACTCTGCTCCCTCCTGAACAACCTAGCTGCTCATTGCTGGTCTTTACTGAATAACCAGGTCCACTTCACACTAATACAGCTTTTCATTCTCTTGTTCAGGGCAGGCTCCTGCAGCAACAAAACATAACGTCAGACATTCCAGTGAAATCACTGTTAGTTATTAATTTCCACAAGTCCATGAAAGTGCCATCATGTGGAGCATAATGCTGTATAAGTGTGATACAGAAACACTCAGGTTTGTAACCTCTCAAGTGTTTGCTGATTCACAATCTTGTAGGTTTATTTCGTTTCCCATTTCCTCCTAGTCCTGTCTTTTTTATACAAACAATCAGAGGCACAGATATTGCAAACTAGAGCAAACTTGGCATCTTTTGTGTTGCAATTCTAGATTTCAAAGAGTATCATTTCCATTTTAAACTTGTGGTCCAGATTGATGCAAACCCAGCCTGCAGCAGCATTACATATGGGTCTGCATGGATATAATTGGGTCTCTTGCCTTAAAACCACTGGATTGATCTCCTTGCTTCCACATGGAAGGAGGAGTAACCCTTCTGAATGCCTTATATCTGCTAACACGAGGAGATGGGAACACACGCTGCAAAAAGGAAAACCCAAGCCTGCAGTTTTCATCTCAGCATGGAAACAACTGCCAGTCCCAATTGTTTACAATAATTGTAGGTACCTCAACCAGTAAAGCTGCAATACAGATTCATTTAAGAACTGTGTTCTTAATGCTACCAGGTTTAAAAGCACTAGTTTCTGAAATGTCTTTACAAAAACCTAATGAAATATTTATACTGTTAATACTGGAAAAGTGATTCATTGATAACTGCCTTATTATTTCCAATACAAAAATGTTCACTTTGAGCCTTAAAATTCTAGTTAGTATTTCTTCTTGATTAAAGTTGATATTTAATTTTTTTTTCCAAAAATCATTCTCACTGGGAAGAAAAATGCTCATGTCAGTTTCATAGTATATTTTAAGTGCACATAAAGGAAAAAACCAAACACCTGCCTATTCAGTAATGTATTTCCCTTCATCTCACCTCAACTTAAATAAATGCTTCAGAGTTGCATACAAGACTGTGTCCTTTGCATCTTCAAATAATTGTGAAAATGTGAAACAGTGCCAGTTTTCTCAGAGCTTTGCTGTGACAGCTGATTAATGAAATCAGACTTTACATTATTTAGAAGAAAACCATAAATATTGTCAAGTTATATACTCGCCATGCTTCTAGCAGGTAGCTGTGAAGTAAAGTTGCTGCTCTTATAAACAACTATTCATATCAGTTCCCATTGGTTTTAAATATGCTCCTACCTACAGTCTGCCAGAGCTGAGCTCCACTGTTTCTCAAAAATTCATTCAGAGTCTGCCTGTTCTACTGCTCACCTTGCCCCCACCCCGCCCTGCAATACCCGTTTGCTGCAACTCTGTGCACTCAGGCACAGGGGCCTGGCACAGAGCACCGATCTTTTCAACCTCTGGCTGTGCATCCAGCACCTGAACAGGAAAGATCTGAATGAGGGCAAATCAAACACACAAACCACACTGAAGTGAAAACACTCTTCCCTACACATGCCTTCAACATGAACAATGGAACATCTTCTTTGTGTAAGGGCCCATTAGTACATTTTGGAATGGGTTTTAAATGAGCTACAGATGGAAACCAAACACTTGATGGAAGCTGGATCTCATAGCTCAGGTACAGAAGAGAATAGGACCAAAAAAAGGATGAGCCCTGTCACTTTTGCTCTCCCATGTAACCATGTTTCTCCATTCCCAGCTGATTTCCATGTACTTCTGTCCCTGCTAGGTCAAAGGAAATGTTCTTAAAACTATTTTAGCTCAGCTACAGCTCCGTGAGCTAAAATGGCTCCTTCACGTTTTATCATTTCCCCCGAGCAACAAAAGTTGCTTCTATTAATGCTTTTATGCATCAAGTCCACTATATGGAACCATTATTGCATAATCAAAAGAAACCTTGGCCCATATTTTGTGTGAATTTAAGTGGAGTTCTCCATTTATACCAGTGGGAATTCTGTTCTGAAAATGATCATCCTTTAAGATCACATAGTCTGTTAGCAACAGGAAACATAGTTTTGTAAAGAAATGGAAAAACATAGAAGACAACATGAAATGTTAGAAAAAAAAATATTACTATGAACCCCAAGCTGCAGGAATCCAGTCAAAAATGAACTTCTTATTCCTTGGAGCTACATATGCAGATGCTTCAAGCAAATTTTGTAAGATATATTTTGCATGCTCATTTCTCTACTAATGAAAACTGAAGTACAAATTAGAAAAAAATAGTAGACAATATTAAAGTGTACTCCAGTAGAAGAGACATTTAAATATTATACATGGAATTGGTGAGGGCTTTTGAAGCCAAGTTTTCTGGAAATGTAATTAAAGTTTAAAATATTTAAAATATAGAGCATTTTTTAACAAGTTCACAACTACCAGTGAAATCCATGTCTATGTAGAGGAAACAATTGGCTGCTTCTTCCATGAATAAACATGTCCTCATCCTCCGTGCATTTGGTTTCTTTCCCCTGGATATTTTGTAGAAATGGAAGAGTTGAGCATATTTAGAGCAAAAAGCATCTCTTTTGTGAATTATTTTTAAAATCTGTCTTAATTTCACTCCTAAACTACAAAGAACCACATCTATATTACTTAGCTCAAAAATCTGGAATCCCAAGAGCAAGGGTACCTACATTAAGGCAAAAGCTTCCTTTGGCAAATCAATTCCTTTGGCCTGGAAACAGTGCTTTTTAAAATTTGTGCCTAGTGAAACCCATCACAGGAGGGACTTTCACAAAAGTTTCACAAGGAAAATTTTACTTAACAAGATAGAGGGAGTGAGCTAAATATTGAAATACCTAATGATACTGACGCTTCCCCACAGGAGGAAGCTGCAGTGTCACTGACTTTACAAGTGCATAGTTGAGGTCAGTCACATTTTTTCTTTGAAGAATGGGTGCTGTAGCACCATTTCAGAATTCCAGTCAAGAACCACGCCTCGCCCTGTGTGTACGTACAGTACAAGATGGACTGTGCATGAAATACCTTACAAATGGTGAGATCGAAGACAAAAGCCAAAAAATTTGGAATAAATGGAAGATGAAAGACATGATGATGATGAGGAGGAGGAGGAAGAAAGCACTGACTTTTCATTACTAACATACGTTTTGGCAACGTGCTACCCTAATTCTGCTTTTAGCCGCTGCAAAGTCACTGCCGTTAAAAATGCCACTCTAATTCCAAGATCAGAAATAACTCTGGGCTTGTCAAAAAAGGGTGATACGATTAAAAGAATCATAGAAGCAGAGTATCTGTAGCTTCAAATAGAAAATGCTGCAGAAAATCCTTTCAGAAAAATAGAGATTAATTTCCCACAAAGAGTTCATTAGAACTTCACACTGAGTTTCAATAGTGAAATACACATATCTGTATAGTATGCAAGACATTTATTGAAGCAAGCTTTTGTCATCCCCAATGCTCTCACAATAACGTGGTTCTAGAATTATAGTGGTAACTGGACAGATGGATCAGATGTAGCACTGATGATACTACAAACAGAAGTATTTCAGGTTTGCAGTGCTGTTGAGTGAGACAAAGATTTCTGAGCAGACAAAACTCAGCCTCTAAGAACACATCGAGCTCTGAGCATCTAAGCTTTTGCTTATTTGGAGGCCTAATAGAAGCCATAATTATTTAAGGGGAGGGGGTATGAAATGCCCACAGGAGCAAAGTCCAGTACAGAAGGTGGCTCAGAGCCATTATCTGACCAGCATCAGACAGTGGGAAACAAATACTTGGGAGAAATAATCAAACCCAAGTCAAACTTGGTTTTGGTTGATTGACATTTTCACAAATGTCACTGAAGTATTTGTAAAGGGAAACTATGAAAAGAAATCAATGTTTTACTGAACAGTTGGGTACGAGAAGTCCCAACCAGCATGGATATTATCTGCTTTTTAAACTGGACTCAGAAAGAATTTTTAATGATCAAACTTTCCAGTCACCTCAACTGACTCCCCAAAAGGCTTCGACAGACAATCAATAGACAGACTGCTGTCTGTGCACTACACAGAATTCACTCTGCTGTCTTCACTACTACAGGCAACTGAAAATCCCAACTTCAAGACTGCACCCTCCCAAGAAACAAAACCCATACAGCATCAGGTAAAATCACAATTTTCCCAGCAACAATATTAGTAATTATAAATAAAGGCATCAACAAACATTCACATCCCATTACCACAATGAAATCTAAGAGAATGGGGATTATAGGGGATTATAAGGGGTTATAACCCTAACCATATTGTTCAGCAGCAGAGATTGATACCATGACCTGATTCACAAGTACTCACTACCTACATACTGCACTGAAGTGCTTTGTAGGGCTTCAATTTCAATTCTTAATAGCTTTTGATAACATAAGCAGAGAGATTTTATGGTTTGTGTTGCTTTGTTCCTCTTTAGAGAGTTTACTACCATTTAATCATTCCCTGCATACCAATTCTTTTTTTTTTTTTTTTTTAACTATATCACCATATGTGGTAGAAAACAAAGAAAAATGCTGCATGGAAGAAACAAAACTGGAAGAGAAATGTCTGTTAAGTACTTTTACCTGCATTACTGCAATGTCATGTCCCACAAAAACAAATCATATGCCAGTAGCATCAGTCATGTTCTTGCCCCCTATTCTGGCATTAATCATTTTGTACTGTACTCCCCTTCTCACCTCAGTTTTAGGCAATCTTTCCATAATCCAAGCTTTCCATGTCATATAATCACATGAGTCATTTGCATACTATCCCTCTTTCAGTATGGAAAACCCACTGCTGTGTTAGCAGTGCAGGTGAGACAGTGCCTGAAGTTTACAGCTAATACATTAGGGTAAGATAGCATATAATTTAATTAAGAATTGTATTAATTGTTATTACATATATAAACTTGCCACTTAATGGTAAGTAATATTCATACAGTATTAATTTGACTATATGATGGACAATAATTAATTCTCCTGTCTGAGTAACATGATTTCATATATCTGAGACTGAATCCACTTTCTGCTTGCTGATAAAGATCTAATGTAATTCACACAAAGCAAAGGTCCACATTTTAATAATTAACACTATTCATTACCTTTAAAGAGGTATATATATTTTAAATATACATTTAAAAACCCATTCCTGAATGCCAGTGTTTAAAGGAGAGAGTTGGTCAGAATATACAGTGTGTTTAAGGCAGCCTGAAACCCAGCCTCCATGCCAGGAACCATCCAAATCCTGGGCTGGGGAACACGGGAGCCTGTAGCAGTGACCGAGGGCGACACGTCAGTGAGGGACAGACACCCAGGGAGGCCAGGTCCCTGCACGTAACTGCTCCTGCAGCACAGCCCCTCTCCCCCCAGACACGGCTTAGTTCCTATTAATGCTTTTGTTCTTCTCTGAAAGCTGCTTAATTGTCGAAAATAACTCCTATCAAAGCTATTCATTTGACATTTGAAAGAATCCTAAAATATAAGACATGGCAGCAGCCAGCAGGGAACCCACAAGCCTTCCCTGCTGGAAATCCACCACCAGCTGCTGTGGGACAGCAGCTCCCTTTCTCCTTCCCCGTCTGGGCTGACACCAGGGAGGGCTTTTCTCTGGAATCTCCCCTCAGCAGCACCAGCAGAAGCACCAAGCTCCACTGTCTGCCGCCATCACACCAGGCACTAACAGCTGAGTCTGTGCAGACTCTGCACCCTGCTACACATCTGCTTCCCCAGCCGCCCTCTCCGAGTTTTTTCATCTTCTCAACCTCCTCTCCTCTTCTGCCTTTTATTCCCAGAGTGTTCTATCCCTCACAAGTGAAAGCAGCAAGTAAACAAAAGGCCATTCAGTACATCACCAGGGCTGAAATTAACTGCTCTGCAAGAATGCTCCGTAATCTTTTTTCCAAATTCATTCATGAAATACACTCCTTACTGTAACTGGGAAGAAAGTATCATTTGCTGGTTGTTTCTTCAGCATATTCAACTGCCAGGATTGTGACAGAAGTAGTGTAACATTTGGGGTAGAAGATCCACTAGTAAGTAATTCTAGGGTAGGAGTTTCAAGTAGTTAGTGAGGACATAGCATATAAAACACTTTATTTAAGATTTACAAAATCTGTTATTGTTTCCAGACAACATAAGATTAAAAAATAAAATCCCATCATTTAAAGCCTACAAAAATCTAGAAGCTTAGATTATTTTCACGCGAACATTCTCATTTATGGTATATAATCACACATGCTTTTACAACCATTGAAAATAAAACATTCCTTCCACGACTTGAAAGCAGCCCTTTTTCGAGCATACAAGAGACACCATAAATTGGATTAAAGCAAACCTACACAACTTTGGAACCCATATGTCAAACTTACAAAGTTTAAGAAAGTCAGTTCTCTGAGGACTAGAACTCCAATACATCATAAAACTTTTTCCATGTGAACCATTTATGCGAAAAGACAATAAAGAATCACTGTAAAGCTGACATAAAAAGAAAAATATGGAATGAGGTTCATTTCTGGTGCTATTCCATTCAGTTACACCATGGGTCAACTTGTCCCATGATTTGTAGAAATACTGCCATGATTCATCACAGTAAAAAAAAAACACCAAAAACTTAATTAAAGCATCAAATACACTAGATAAACAAGGAAACAATTGTCAGAAATATTTTATATTAAAAGTATAATTTCCACCAGCATTAAATAAATTCCATCATCTTCAACGCCTTTTGATTTTACGTTCTCAGAGCAAATTTATTTTGTCAAATTACTAGAAGGCGCAAATAAGAATGAGCTATTATAATGCCAATATTACCTTAGTCAAGCAGATTAACTCTTGCTAATTATTAAATTACACATCTGGCCTGCTGTATATTCTGAGCTGGCAACAAGTTTTAATTAGCCATTTGGAAGTGCTCAGGGTGGTAGCTGAGCAGCCTCTGTGCATAAGGATCGCTGTCCGCTGTGGGTTTCTGTGCCGCGTAGGGGTGGTAGCTGTTGGCATGGAAGTGCTCACAGTGCAGGCTAATCCACTCTCGCTCACTACCGTACCTTTCGGCTTCGGCAAGGATCCTGGTCAGAGCCATGATGTAGCTCAGAGCCATCTGCAGGGTCTCGTACTTGGACAGTTTCTTATCCTGCCCCCACTGCGGAACCACCTTCCTCAAGCGATCGAAGGCCGTGTTCAGCCCCTGCATGCGTCTCCTCTCGCGGGCATTGGCAGCCAGTCTCCTCTTGGCAGCATTCTCCATCCTTTCCGAGCTGCACTTCACAACGCAGCCTGCTCCGCTTCTGCACTGCGTGTCTGACTCCACACCTGAGTCCAGGTGACTGGATTTACAGGTTTTCATATCTGATGCAGCTTCACTTTCGCACACACAAATAAAGATCACCTGGCAAAATTCTGGTATCTAAAAAGTGGTAAGGAAAGCACTCGTGGAGTAGCCTTCGTACTTCTTGAATCTGTTTCCCGATATCAATTATGTAGTATTTTTCTTGGCTTCTAAAAAAATAAATACAATAAAATAAAAGTTCTTCTGGTTCTTCTGGAAACGTCTGAAAATTGTTTCTTATCGTAGAAAGAAAGAATGAAGCATTTTTTTTTTTTATGTCTTATGCTTTCATTCTTTTAATTGCTTTAATCTCAAAGAGATAGAGAAAACAATGAAATCTCCATTCTCAAAATGCATGCTACCCAAGGAAAAGGTCCGTTTAACCCAAGAATGATCTCACTGGATTAAAGGCACACCAACTCCAAATGGCTGTTTCAAATGAGAGAAGTTCTCATTCAGTTTAGAAGAGTGTTTCGTGATGGTGAAGGGTTGCGGTCTGAAGACATAACTTCCTAAGAGAGATCTCTTTTTCCTTGGCTCCTGCCGGCCAGCAGCAATTGTGTCGAGCAGACAAGATGAGGCTTTATAGAAACTGCAAAAGCTAAACAGGTGGTAGCAGGTGGGCGGGCGGCACGCTGCTGCCATCCCAGCACCTTCCCACCCTGGGAACTACAGGGGGAAAAAAAGCCAAACAGAAAAATCCCAGCATTACAGCCTTCATCTGGTGAGAAGTCTTCCAAAGCCATTCTGTCCAGCCCTAACAACTTGCCATCTGGAGTAGTGTCTGGCTGGCCCCACAAGACTCTGGGCAGTTAAGCAAAAGATCCTTTCAATGGATAATCTGTTGCAACTCAGGGGAAAAAAAAAATTCTCTGTGCATTGTAGTATTTGTACGTTAAAACACGTGAAAATTCTGGAAGCGTATTGAGGATAGAAGTAATAACTGCACTAATGAAGCAGGAGAAAGAGCTAAAAGAGACGTGGCCAAGAATACCACTGTTTTGCACATGTGCTATCAAAATAAGTAAACTCAAATTATTAGAAACCCTCCAGCATTCACAATTTTAATATTGTATAAAGTGCACAACACTGCAACCAGAGTAGTATCTTGAGGAAAAAGGGGATTATATATTTGCCTGTTAGCAAACTCAAAGTCATTAAAATAATTTAAATATACTTAAACAGTTTAAATGCAGCTATAGATTTACCTAATAATTGCAAATATATTTAGATGTGTTACGAGAGTTATACACAAAAACATGTAAGTATACAAATCACCTGAAAACTGCCCTTTTTAATACACCCTATTAAAGTGTATATGTGTATTTGGCATTAATTAAAGATGTCTTTTTATTAATATCTCTAAATGAGTGACAAGAATAAAAGGAGATGTGAAAAACAAATCTGCTTGCTGGCAGCAAGGGACCAATTCTGCTACCAACTGTAATGACAGAGGAGCCACAATATACACACACATGCCCCATAATTAAAACATTTTTTACTGTACTGGTACTACTAAAATCATAACTACATAAACTTAAAAGGAAATATCATATTATCTTTTTACGATGTACACAAAAGGAAAAAAACCAAAACACCTGCCTCACAATGATTTTATTATCTGTATTGATTTCAAACTTAATTAAATTGTTACCAGCATTCATAAATTAGTAACTTTTTTCATTAGAGACTGAATACTGTATATTTATTTAGAACTATAGCTCAATTGTTTTCATTATGACTCCAAAACTTGGTGTAGTTGTAAACAGCTGATTAATCCCTAGCAAAGGCAATGACAATGAAATGAGGTTGAATAATCCAAAAACAATAGGATGCAATTGAACACTAATGGACTCCAGCATGACAGATGTTGGATGTCGGCTGTTACGCCCAGTTGCTCTGCTCTTAATATTCCGCATTCTAATCATCATGAACAGAGATGATAGTTGGGGTAGGGAGTCTCCATTATTCCATTATCAAAATGTATGCCACTTCTTCAATTTTTAAAGAAGTGCAAATTCATCACGTTTCATTAGAAATGTTCGACTTGGCTCTCTGTGTGCGGTGACCTGTTCTCCCAAACATAAAGAGCTACTACCACACGCTAAAACACCACTTTCTGACAGACAATTCCTGACTATCTGTGTGAGAACAGCTCCCTTCAAAAACCCACAGAAACATATGTCTTTACCAAAAGGATCAGCAATTAGAACTTGTGAGATTTCTGTTTCTGAAGATGTTCCATGGGAAGTACCACATGTGCAGTAGAAAAGAAAATCCACATCTCATCCTCATGCTATTGCTAAGGCATGTTTTAGTGTTACTGCAGCCTTCTATCCCAAACAAGTTTGTTAGTTAAACCCTTTGTCTCGTACAATGAATGTCAAATGATTTTTCACGTAAAAGAACACAGAGAATTAAGGTGTTCTGTAAATTAATAAATACTGTGTTCTCACAAAATAGCTGTTACTCAATGCGGGTAATTAATCACTCTCATTTTAAGAGTGCTGCTAATGTCATGCCATAAACATGAAAAGCTTCCCTTTAAAATACTGTACTTTTTAACTTGGCAGCAGTTATCTTTTTTTAACTTAATGTGTCCTACCAGTTCAAATTACAACCAAGACTTCAAATACATTGAAAATCACAGTGCTCCAGAAACCTTGTATTTTACTTCACTAATGCACAGTAACAGCACACAGCAGTGCTGTTAAATTTCCCTTCCTAATTGATTCACTGCCATTATCATGCTTTGACTAACATACTGCTGTAATCTCAAGAGAGAAGCTGTGATTTATCTCTCCTACTGAACACACTGTAACTTCAGTTTAAATGATTTACTATCAAATCACAGGACAAGAGCCCAGACCCATTTAGACTAATAACAAACTAACAAGAGGATTTAATAGCTCACAGGCAAAGCTAAAAAATGCTGGCTGATCAAAATACCTGCTTCTCATCACTTAAAATTTTGTAAAGTTTCTGCTTTATGAAAATGAAATACAAAACATATTGAGGTCTTACCCACATTAATCTAGCTCATTTGCACAACCCCCTTGCATAGCCTTCTGATAATGTTAGCTCAAACTAAGAATTAATCTGCTTTACTGCTCAGGGAATAAGAGAAAGGGTATCCATTGGAATTTTTAGAGGTTTCCTTCACTCAATTTGCTTTCCTCTATATTTCAGCTTGTCTCAATTAGTGCTTACATAATCTTATTCCCTCCTTATTATTTACTTTTAAAAATTTCTCATATATATTACTATTTGAAATATTTTAAATTATTAATAGTAATTTTATTATATATATATTTTTAAAGCTATCACTATATCCTGATGTGATAAACTACTGTGATGTTAAAACCTTTTCTTAAATCCTAACATATCGATTTCATGGGTTTTGTGCATCAACCATTTCTCAAAAAATTCCCTTTTATTCTTTTTTTTTTTTTCTCATAACATAATCTCAAGCCAGAAAAACACCAGAATCACCAGAAAGAAGTTCTGTGTCTACCCAGTTGCTCAAATTTCAACCTTTGCAGGTACCCATTTAGTGCTACTCCATGACCCTTGCAGCATTACTCTGGAGTCATATTTTAATTCTAAAACAATATCATTAAGCAAAATATTATGTTTCCCTCAGAGAAAAACAAGAGACAGGTAAGAATGCTATTTCAGTAATAAACCAAAGTATTTTAGCAACTTCAAGTCACCACTAATATTAGGACAATAAAGGAGAATTTCAATCCATTAAAGAAATTAGCTTGTTTCAGGATTTATAACTACATATATAAATCCATTCAAAATTATCTGATAGGCATCCAAGTTAAAAACTCAGATGAAATTAGTGCAGCATCCACCAAGAGATGAATGTCTTCTATCTGTACTACTACAGAAAACACAATTTATTTACTTTTATTGGGGATTGACGGGGCCAGATACTAAATTTTATATCAAATGAAAGCAATATTTCTGGTTAAAGACTAATTCCTCCCTACTTTCTCTACCTGTATGTAATAAAAACATATACAAGCAATGTAGCAAAACAAGAATCTTACCTTTCCCTTCTAGCCAGAACTATTTCCTCTCAGGTAGATCCTTTCTAAAAGCCTCAAGACTCCTCACCACTGTCACGTAAAAGAACACCAGAGAGCTTTACTGTGAGCAAAGCAGAGACTGGCATGCTGTACGCTGCCTAATTAAGAGCAGGTGGGTAACTACCAAAATATGACCACCCTTAAGGGCCCAATTTCTTGTAACATTTGACTCAGCTCACAAGACGGGCTAGAAATCCATGGTGTGCAGAATCACTTCTCTTCCTGCCTTTGCTTATTTGCATTGTTTTCCCTGTCACAGCTACAGGATTTTCCAAAACCAACAAATCACTAGAGAATGTTGTATCCTGAAGGGACACTTAGTAACTAATGCTGGAAATGGAATAACAATCTAACAGCTGCAGGAAGAGCTTCAGTCATTTCACCTGGGGCTTCCCACCCTGGTACTGACACTCTTTCCTCTTCAGTCTCTCTGGGTTGAGCTCTTCTTTTTAGCAGCGCAAGGAACTGCTAGGTCCCGACTACACTTCAGGCTCTACCTGCCATACTACCCTCCAGTCACCATTTCTCAATTCACCCATTTCTCTTCTGTTCCACATTATTCTCCTCGCCTCCCTCAGGTGAGGCTCAAAAACCAGAGCTCCCCAGTGACCCTGCACTTTCAATAGAACTTTGTTTGAAAGCAGGCTTTTATAATGGGAGGTCAGAAACCTCTTTAAAAACCAAAAAGAAGAAAGGAGTCTTTTACCAGTTTCTTAGAGGAACGTCTTGAACATTTAACTGTTTCTCATCTACATTATATATTGAATTTGGTTACATTATGTAGCTTTGTATACACACAGGAGGGATCATGAAAGAAGTTTCCACCTAGAATGATATTGCAACCCACTGCACCCCTAGAGCAGCAAAAAAGCTCTGACCTATTACAAAGTCAGTGAATTTTGCAAATACCATATACAACTCATGTGCTTCAAAGCACAGTTATTGACAAAAGTCAACTGCACATGCTTTGCAAAAGCTGTCCTAATGTTTGTCACAAGAGAACCTACAGACACAACACACCAGGGCACAGTGGCGACCTGGCACAATGTTTCCTGGTCACTGCTCCAACAGAACTGTACAAGGAAGCTCAGATGCTGCAGTACTCCAGCTGTGGGAGCTTTGCTCCAGCTGAACCAACTAGCCTGGGTGAAATACCAACTCTGTTCATCTTGGGAATCAATTTGATCAGCACCATCTCTAGTACCACCGGGCAATACAAATTAAAACAAAGGTAAAAATAGTTGTTAAGCATTACATAGGCATTCTGACACAGGCATGAGCAAAACCCCTTTATTTAAGATGTAATTCAGTTTCTTTAAGAACCTTTTATTTTCCTATATACTCAGTTTCAATGAGGCAAGAGTCTTCCAGAGAAGACCTTCCATTACTATATAGCTTGAGACTTATTGAAAGCACTATGCATGCTCTGCACCATGAAACAGATGAGGGAAGGAATCCTGATTCCAGACAGGAATTACTGTTTTTATGATCTCTGATAGATATTTTCCTAACCTGTCCTATAAAACCTCTAAAAGGGTAATTAGCAGGACAAGAGATAAATTATTGTCTTGTCATACATCAGATACCTCAGGATTAGTAATATGAAGTAGCTGGTCAGGCCATACTTCATCAGCTGATCTGACCACATTTCCTCACAGCAGAAGGAATTATTAACTCAGAACTCTTGGGTTCAGTGCCAGATTCTGGAGAGAGCAGTTCTCCAGAGGTTGTTTACCTCTTAGTCCTGAGGATCTTATTTTAGTCCTTCTCTCTCTTGATCTGTTCCCTTTTTCTAACTTTTTCACGTATTTTTCATCCAATTATCACCCTGCCCATTCTTCACACCTGTGCATCACCGTCACCTCTGTAAAATGCAAGGAGATCTTCGGGGTTCCAGGGCCTGGAACTCCGATATTTCGCCCCTGTGCCCACTGCCTTCCAAATACAATTGGTTGGTTCTTTTAGCCTCAAACCAGAGATGCTCGTTCCAAAGGGATTCTGCACAGATAGCAACAGCCAAAGCCCAACTATTTATGAAGCTGCCTGGGTGAACTAGGATGTGTGCACTTGTTTTTAGAAATTTATAAATGCAGCTACATTTAATGAGATTCCTGACACTGAAGCAACACCACTGCAACAAATGAAACAAAACCAAATGTCCCAAGATTGCTTCAGAGAATGGACAAGCAAAAATCTTTTAATAGGAAATAAGCTGTGCTCTTCTTTAATCAACAGACGTAGTCAGACAGCCTCAAGCAGGGAGTATGATTTTTTATTACATTTTACTTGCTGGCAGGCCAGCCTTTTGCTGGATCAGGTGACGTTATGGCTTTCCTTTTCCCTACAAGCTGCTTCCTCCCAAACAGCAGCATGGGTGGCAACACAGCAGTCATAGATTGAGTCAGTTCCCCACACCAACCTTGTGGAAAAAACAGTCTTTCTTACCCTGCAATAAGTTACTCTTAAATTACCTATTTGACATGACACCAGAAGCACGAGAAACACATTAACATTACTGCAATCACTGTTAAAAAAACCCCCTTCAGTTTAATTTGCTCTACATTAAAAAAAAAAAAAAAAAAAGAGCATTCACAAGTTAGCCTTTAATTTTTTTTTTCCTTTGAAACTGAGTAGAAAGTCTATAAAAAGTCCTAAAAATAGAAACTGAAAGGGCAACTATACTGAGAGGCAGTATGGAAAGTCATCATGGAACAAAATTACTTGCCTAGAAGACTCAACCTAGCTGTGGAAGATCATCAAATGTCAAGGTGTGAAAACACAATCCCTCTTTATTTTCTGCTAAAGCTTTTTTCTCTTAATATCTGGGGATTATATTCTGGATACATAGGAGAACTAAACCTGTTTAAACAGTATCTACAGACTTTAGTATTGGCATTGAACTGACTACTACAGCCTATGGAAGAGAGACTGTTACAGGAGTGGAACTTTCTGTTTACTCTTGAGGCGACAAAGAGGAACAGAGGAAGGGAGATATGAAAGGCATGTCATGATATCAAAGGAGAAGAGTGTCAGAATGTGCTCCCACTGGGTTTCCCAAATACCTCATCAGAAAAAAAATCTTACTTACAATCAAGCAAATAAAAAAACTGCTCACAGATTTTGGTCAAACAAGGAGTCTGGTGTACTTCAAAAGTAGGGAAAAAATGCAGCATTTTATTACTGAATTACATCCTATTTTATTCAAACTTTTCTGCATAATTTGTAACTGCAGAAAAAAAAAAAAAAAAAGCACTCCCTGAGTAAAAGCACCATTTCTCTTCCCAGTCATGAACAGCTAGCCCATCTCCCTTCTAGTGAGGTTTTTTTCCCTCACATGCAAACTGTCCACAGGACAGGACCAAGGACAGCCACTCTGAACATTCAGCTTTTTATTCCTTCCACCAAGAACATTGATTTTCTCAATTCTTTCCTACAGTGAAAAGTCACTGTCTATTGTCTAGTCTCTATGAAGAGGCATAAAGATCTCAGACTGAAGCTAACATCTTCCCTGCACCTCTTGCCACAAAACCCAAGGAGACATGGAAATGAGTGCTGCAATCCACTCACGCGTCACAGTGACTTGGGTAGTTTCTATCCTGTAAAGACTTTGCAACCTGCAACCTATTTCACTACAAGCACAGAAATAATGGCTGTGCAGAACAATACAAGGATAAAAATGAGTGTTGAAGTTGTTGAAAACAGAAATACTTCTTGACAAGTAGACAAAAAACAAAAGAAAACAAAAAAAATCAGTAGAAAATGGTTCTCTTTTTGAGAAGCAGAAAAGTACACAAGGAAGAAGCTCTGTGTGGGATAAAATATACTATTTAATGCCATGAACCTCTAAAGACCTGAATATATTTAATATAATCTCTAAATAATCTTACTGAACTGAATGGCGGTCTGCTTATAATATTAGACACCAGCACCTGGAATTTCAGGGAAAAGAGAAAAGTGGTGAAAGGCAATGAGGAAAAACAAAGGCCACAAGATGAGATACTAGCTGAGATATAGGCAGGAATCAGAAGTGACAATAATAAAGCATGGAAAAGTGTCAAGTGGACTGAGCTGAAACAGTTTACAGTGTCAGGAACACACAGTCCCTAAGATTAGGAACTGTCTTTGTTTTATTTCTTCTCAAGCCCTCTGATTGCTGTAACATGGAGGAGAGAATGTAATGCATCTTGGAAATGAATTAGTTACACAGCTGGTTCCTAGCCAATTAGGAAAAAGACTCTCAAAACACCTAATCTCCCAAAACCATAATTAATGCTACATTAATGCTTGCTAAACCCCCATCAAAAAAAAAAAAAAA
>VWZN01014808.1:110315-130724 GCA_013396955.1 Regulus satrapa
AAAAAAGGATAGACTGTGCCATAGCTTATTGACTAATAAAAACACAAGAAGGAATAATAGAGTGATGGCCAAAGGATGCCGTGAGCTTTTTATAAAACCATTTTTCACTTCAGAAGGAGTTCTTTTCTTGTGTAAACAGGCATAAAATTACTACCCAGTGCCCTGCTTCTCATTGATTTCTACTTGGCACAGTTTGCCAGATGCTGTTTGGTCTAAGTGTTGCCTTGACCTCCACTGGTGACGCTGGCCCCTTTCTGCTTTGCGGCGCAGTATTTTCCCAGCAGGGAGGTCCCACCCCTCTAATAGTTCAGTTGCAACTTTTGCTAAAGGCTCAGAGGTTACCCATATGTTGGAGTGGAGGGGCCAGCCTGGCTGGAATTAACGCAGGAGTGGCGTCCAGCTTTGTGGCTGGAGCTGGCCCAGAGGAGACTATAAATGCCCCAAAACTAATTAAATATTTTGTCTCCTGCTGATAAACAAAAGCGAATGAGGGCAAAAATACGAAATGCCTGATTTAACTAGGATCTATAAGTAGCTTGACAACAGCCACCCTGGAATCAGTGATGCATGATTTAAAAGCCCCTAATGGGTCAAAGCTGTTACACAAATGAGACTTTTGTCGATTATCTTCCACTTTATATATTTGCAAAACTGTTACATAAATGTACTTCCTATCAGTTTTCAGAGAACCTCACAGGAGAATTTCTGGGGTAAGAGCCATGAAGTCCAGATATTTATTTGGAAGCTTTCTTAATCTTCATTTTTGCATTGAAGAAATACAGAAAGTAAATATAACCACCAAAGAAATAGGTACAAATAAGAAGTGACAGCATTTCCAGTAACATTTCCAAGGATCTGAACTGTCAAGTGCTGCTTCATAAAAATGAGAGAGAAGAACTCTCTCAGTTAATAACAGATCTAGTAAAATTTTTTCAAATCTATTTTCTCAGCTAAGTGCCTTCTTCTAGGTATTTCTATTTAAATATGTATAATACATATAGAATATATATAATCAGTTAAATTATTTAAATGCAGAATAATATATACTTAATCAGTTAAATTATTTAAATAATGGATCAAATGCTTTTGATATATATAATTCAGATTTCATGTATTCAGTTGTGTAAATCAAAAATCCACTCTCATGGCAATTTAAAAATTGTATATCCATAAGGACATATTATATTTTAAAATACACTGGTGCAGACTCAGTTGTTTGGTTTTTTTTTAGAAACATGTAAGAATTGTCACATAAATATTCCATGACAATGTTTTAGAAGGTTAAGTGATGAAAATCTCACAAAAATCCCATTATAAAAGAAAATGAGAATTCTATGATGTTTTGTATACTAATTTCCCATTCATGCTTAACTTCACATATTTCTGTAATCCTTCTATGGCTAATGGGACTAATCCAGTATCCAAAGGTAAAAATAATCGTAAGGTTTGCTTGTCCAGAACCCCAGTGCATAATGCTGTGAACTAGAAAGTGATTTGTTAATGAAAGCAGAGCAATCATCTCATCTGGGGCAGGATGTCTTCAATCTTCATATTTCCATAAGCCCAGTTTTACTTGTTTGTTTTAGTTTTTTTTTAAAACCCTTTACAGTAAGGTTATCTTTATCTGCTGAAATTTGAAAATTACTCAAAAATGGCAAGGATCAAGTATATGAGTAAAAGAAAAGGAAACCTTAAAATCAATCAGAGTATATATATATATATAATATTATATTATGTATTGTACTATATATATAAATCTCATTTTATTTTTATTGTTCTTTACCATTAGCTTTTTACTTTATAATTTCACTGTTATGCAAACTAAGTAATCCTCGGTCAGTTGAAGTAAATTTATACTACGGGCTGATGTGGCAATTACTGCTTTCCAAATTAAGGAGGAACCCTTGCGGCTCTCTTGGTCTGCACCCTGCCCAGACAGCTGAGTGCCCACGCACACACTCATATTCCACATCTGCTCTTTTGTCTGGATGGACAGCAGGACGCCACAGAGGTTTCCCCACCACAAGAAAGGCAATTCTAAAAGATTAAGATGTTCTAGTTAGGCACATGGTAACATTTGATGTTTCGGATTTTCAGCTCTCCCAAGTGTCACATTTGGAGCTGTAATGAACTGGATGTGATAGGTGTATCCTAAAAGCTACCAGGAAAGGCAGTTGTGAATAAAGAAACACTTCATGTCATGCCTGCTAACAGATAATGCTGGCTCAGAATGCACAAAGTACAACATTTCCCATCAGGTACAGTAGAATAAAGTGATAAGCCATGGCTAGGAGAGCAAAAATCTCACTGCACTCCATGTGGAGCAGTGAGAGGACTAAACATTTGATATCAAAAAGCTTGGTGTTTGTTTTTTTTCTCCCATAAAGATAATTGTTTCTTTTAATTCCTTATTATTTCAGGATTTCAAGAGTCTTGAAAGTCAGCATTCTATCAGATTTCAAGTGAAGTTTTCTTCTGAATTCTATAAATTCGAGGATGGGAAAGTTAATTATTATTTTAGTGTAACTTAATTATTATCACAGTGGAAATTTCAAATTAAGAGTTCTAATAATTTTTTACATAAATATTTTCAAACACTGCTGTTATACAAGTTTCCTTCTTTCCATACAAAATAAATTACACAATCATTCTTATTTAATTGTATACATCATGGTTTAAGTCATCAACTACTCATGGACTTTAATTCCTGAAAAAAATGCAGGAAGACAGCTCTTCTTCTGTCACAGCTAGCCTTATCCACATATAATTGAGAAGCAAAAAGATATGTATTACTACTTTTTTCTCACAACTTCGGAAAAAAAAATGTCTGAGCACAGTAGTAATTGTACTTGTGTAATTTAGACTCACTGAAAAATGTGCCTCCAATAAAAGCATTATCAGATTGCAGAATTAAAGATGCTTTTAAAAGTCAAATACTAGGAAAACTTTTGAGGAATATGGGTGACAAAACAGGATCATGTATGTATGACTGGACAGGGGACACAAGCTTGTCTCTACTTTTTTCAGCAAGGCTGTTTTCCAGAGAGGGTGTTAATGTTTTCTCCCCCAAAGCAAAAAGGTCTCAATAAATTGCACAAGCCATTTGCACAAGCCCAGTTGGAAGAAGGACATAAGAAAATTTATCCTAGGTAAGAAAAGACTGGCATAATCAGTGTCAGGTCTCACTGAAAGAATAAGATGCCTGAAAACAATTGAGGAGAGAAAAAAAAAACCACACAGAACTTATGATATCTCCTACTTTTTCTTGGCTAACAGAAGCAATGAATTCATATTATACTGTTCCAAGGATCAAGACCCCACTTTCTTTTTGTCTGTCTCAAAATGCTAGGGCATTGCAGAACTTAATCCACACTCCCACTCAGCCAGAAATGTAGCAAAGACTACACCTCCTGAAGTACAGTTCCCTTTGGAGCTCTTCCTGGAACTCTATGTACCATTCTTCAGTCAGTGCTAGTGCTTGATAAAACAATCAAATCCTTTGTTAAGAACTTCCAAAACAAAGCAGAAATACCAATTAACTAGTGTTCTATCTGGAACTAATTTAATTCAAAGGTGTCTTCTAGTACCTTGGGAGATGGTGTGTTCTGCTCTGGAGAGAACCAATCGGTGAGAGATTGATGAAGGGGTGATGAGGTCAGGTTTGCAAATACAGAACCATCTGCAGAGTCCCCTGGGTTGGTACCTGCAGCACAGTAAATTACAGGAGCAGGTGTTTCCTTTTAATCTACTCTTTTTTTTTTTCTGCTGAAATGGTAACTTTATTGAAAAGTGCCTGCAGTTCGTTATTAAGAGGGTACTTTGTTAATTTTTGCTATTAACTAACTGCTGAAAGGTTGTTGAAAGTTTGAATGCCCATAATCCTTAAAAATACAGTTAAGAAAAGAGGCTGTGATGTTAAATATGTGAATCAACCAGACACATCTTCAGAAAGCTGCTACACATAAACATAATAAAGCCCAAAAGTCAGTTCTTAAAACAGAAATATATTGTTCAGGAATGAGCCCTTTCTTCCCAAATAAGGGTGACTGAAATTATCCTATTCATTAAGATTATAATTTCTTTTTGTTTACAACCATAACTAATTATAGAGAAAGGAAGCTTTCTAAAACAGGAAAAAAAAAAATTCAGCTGGAATTTCCCACCTGAATTGAGCTTGGTGGGCACTCTGGTCAGTCCTCTTTTGGCTCCAAAGCACAGTAAATTAAGAGTTACCTACCTGTAACTCTTACCAGAAAAAAAACTACATGCAGGAAAGTAGTTTCCTGGTTTGGGTGTATCACCAAAAAAGTCACAGAACACTGCAATTAATATCATATCATATCATATCATATATCATATATATAATATAAATTATTATTATATCCAGTGTTTACTGGATAAAATTTGGGCTTATATGAATCACAGAGTTAAAACCCAAGGAATAACCTTCTCTGCCAATCAAATAACCTTCTTTGCCAAGTGTGGCAAAACCCAAGTCAAAATGCACCTCTCACTGAAGAAACCAATTGAGTTAGAAATGTTTATTTTTTCATATTCTGCTTTAGAAATTAAATCAAAACTTTGTCTTAGTCTAAAACAAACTTCCTAGGAAAAAAACACATACACAGTATTGACTATCTGATCATATCCTGGGTTTTGTTCTTTCACTTTCCTATTCTTTGAAAAATTACGTATGGTTTGCAGTAAACTTCAGGAAATAACAGGACAGTGACTCAGCAATTGAGAAAAATCCCTTGTTCTGTGTTTTTGTTTAAGTCTCTTAATTAATTTTAAGACATATTTAGTCCTTGGGGAGAAAAAGGTGTGAGAATAAAATGTGCTTAATTGGTATGTTTTTCAGTTTTTAATTGAACTAATTTGATTTTTACCTGACCAAGCATTACCCTTTATTTTAATTCAGGGGCTTTTTTTTTTTTTTNTTTTTTTTTTTTTTTTTTTTTTTTTAACTTCTGGGAAAGTTCCCTCTGTTCCCGGCGTGTTTCCTTGTCACTCTGATGAATACTGAGACAAAGAAATCTTTCCTTTCCCAGAAATAACTGCCTCATCTGTTGCTAATTTCCCTTCCCATATCTTATGGAACACATGGCTCCTTCCTATGACCTCTTGCTGTGTGCACATTCATGAAGTCTTTAGTTTCCTCTTCTTGCAAAACTTTCCAAATTTAATAAGAACTTTTAATGTATGTTTTCTGTCTATTCTCATCTAAATAACGCAAAAGAAATGCAAAGTATTTTCATGACTCATTTAAGCAAACCTGTTAAATGGCATATTGAATATTATTTTCTTTACATCCTTTTTAGCTCTACATTCATTTCCAAAGCAATAAACTGGTATGGTCTCTGTTGCTCACTAATATTTCATGTTTTGCCTCCTTTCCTCCTGGCCCTTACATGAGCTGTCCCTCTGCAGAGGCACACACCAAAGAAGCAAAATAAGCAAACGGGCATTTAAAGGTTCAAGTCTGGGCTGCTGGACCTAGCCATGGATTTACTTCAGCCTTACAGTGGCCTGAAGCTTCTATTGGACACTCTCTCAATAAATAACACTCAAGTGCACAGGAATTTTTGGAATTGTATTTCCCTTCATGTAATTTGCTCTTGGTTCAACACATCTCTATGCCACCAGTCTTAATTAAGAGAGCAGCACAAAACAGTTCTGCAAATCCTCTCCACCAGAAACACTAAATAAGTCCTCTGCAACAAGGCGTGAAACAAGGCCACACAAATTCTAAATAATCTTACTTTAAGTTAGCACAACCTATTTTTTGTATTGAAAGACAGAATTTGTCACAACAACTAATTTCCTTTACTGCTACCTGAAAATGAGAAATACATTAAAATAAGTCTTAGCAAATAATCAGGATCACCAGGTCAGCTATACAATATTTCATGAGAATAAAGTTGCTCCTGAGAAAATAAGTGCTCTTTTTATTGCCACTCTCAGCAGCCTTACTTGCTTTGCATATGGTCGCATGTTTAATTAGCAATCTTTCTCTAAGTGTCTGCAATTAGACAATGATGATTAATAAAATAACTCCTTTAAAGCTCCATTTAGGCAGCAGAACTGCACAATCAGGTATAATTAATTCATCATTAATAAATCATGACTGATTAACTAATATGTTGATTATAAACACATTACTGCATAGCCTCCCACCTGAGCTCTGGTGATTTTTCTATCCTGAAAATAAATAGAGACAAAGTAGAAGTAAACTATTTTTAAAAATGCTTTAAGCAGCAAAGATATTAGTTTGGTCAGGAAATTTAGATAACAAGTCTCTTGAAAATGTATGGGCTTGCTCATTATTAGCCCTCTTGAGTAAAAAAAAATAATTGTACTATTTGTTAAACGTGGATGGGTGAACAATAACTGGTTCTTTCGTTCAGTTACACTCCTAAGGAAAGCTTTTTTTCCCACAAGCATCTCTGCTTATGGGCCAGCCTGAGTCTTTGCCTAAGCCAGCAGGAAGGATGAAATGCAGCACCACTGCTGCTCCAGAAGGCCAACATCCCCCAGCAGAAAAGGAACAACCTGAGCTGCGGGGACGGGAGGCCAGGGCTAAAGCTGCCAGAGCAGCCATGCTGCCTGCACTGCTGGGATTTGCACCTGATCACCAGCCCAGGTTTATAAATCATATTGCAGCTCCACCAATTTCAGCAAGACTGAATACAGGAGAACGTGCATGTCCATTGGGAGACTCCTTTGGCTTGCTAGCTACCCCTGAGCTGAGTAGTGCATTTAAATCATATTTTTGGTATGTTCTTTGTAGATGCAGGAGATATAACTTTTTATTTACATTAAGATTCTCACATTGTTACTTGTTCAGCTACTTGAACTTAAGTAAGATGTAACAAATTCTGATAAAATTCAAAATAAATGGAAAAAAGGGAACTTGGCACAACTAAGTTCCTCGTGATTTATAACAGGATGACATCCATCTGTTTCCACAGTATTAGACTGTCTTTTGAATTCAAAACTCTAAAATATTGCAAAGAACTAAAGCAAAGTTTACGACAGAGGTGACTTGAAAGGGAAAAGAGTTTTAGCTAGAGTAACTCAAAGTTCCATATTCCTAATAAATCCAGTGCAAAACCACATCATGGTGACAAAATTTGAAGCAGTACATCTTCTTCATGAAGACTGTTGAGGAAACCTTCATTTAAGAGAAAAACTCCAGGTTTTGAAAAATAATTGACATTGCTGTACCAAATAAAGTTTCCTTTCAGATCTTAATCAGCTTTATGTGCAGCACAAGGCCAATCTATTAAATCTTTCTTCTAAACCTTTAATTAAAAGTATTGACTAAGCAGCAGTACTATGATCAAAGGTAATGCCATTTGACTTTGAGAAATACTGTTCATAAAAGAGAACCACAAGGCACATTTCTAAACTGTACATATGTTTTCATATTTTAATTCAAGTAAGTTAATGAACATGGGCTGTCATTTCAATATATAGCTGGGAAAAAAATTCCTTTTTATTTTTAAATGAATTTAGATTGAATGAAAAATTATCTATATGGGAAAAGTTTGATTACCAAAGAGATGCTTACAGTTCAATCCAGGAAGCAGTAAGGGCTTTTAACATGGAATTTGGAAATAAAGAGACGAATCATTTAAAAGCAGAAAAACGAGATAGCTGTATTTGAACATTTTCATAGGTCAGTGCACATAGGAAGTGGCAAGATGGAAGTGAAAAATACCAAGGATCTTGATGATCCAACGTGAGTACTTTCAAGCAATTTTTTAAAATGGACAATGAGTACGCAAAGATTTTTGAGAACAGTAGTAATTCACTGCCTGAGATAGAGCTGAGATAAAACCAGCATAATCAGAGTAACATAAAGATTAGTGGTAAGTGAGAGGAGAGGGAGATTAGTGCTGGTTCTTTCACAAAGTCAGGTTTCCTTTTAATACAAGAGCAGTTTGCCCTGCAATGTCAACTCTTCCATCACTGCGCACGGAAATCTTCAACTCTCCTCCACGGCGGGAACACTGAAAAGCTAAACAGAAACAAGAGCCCAGAGTTAAAAAACCCGTGTGCATCACAAATTATTCAGAAATCTAAGAAAACTTGGGGAAAGGAGGCTTCTGGCTCCAGAAAGCAAGCAGCCCCAGGGCAAACAGGGCCCCAGGGACATCCTGGATGAAGGTCAGCTGAGGGTGTATGTCCACCTAAACCTCGCCTATTGAGTCTGACAAAACTTCATACAAGCAGTGAAGGGCAGTTCACTTTGCTGTAGCAAATTAAGTTTCTTCTGTGTATCTAAGAAGTCTTGAATTGTCTCTTCATGGGATACAGTTTTTTGGAGGGAAGAAGGAAGAACACCAAGCATTATCTGCTTGAGAATGAAGAACCATTTTGCTGGCACTGAACACCCAAAGTTGATGCTGCATTCAAAGAATGCAGCTAAAGGCTGAACAAGCTCCCAAAGGCAGTGGGGAAGGTCTACAAAAAAACACAGATGCTGCTTGATCTGTCACAAACTGACATCATATTCTTACACGGGCAGCAAGAGAGTGATTTATAGACTCTTGAAGATATAATTTAATACAACTGGATAAATCTGAAGTAGAAACAGTCTTCTGCTTGTAATTGCTTAGAGGACTAAGCTTTTGCCTGAACTGTTGAGTCGTACACAGGTGGGATGTTCCTTAGCATGTAGAGCCTCTAACTTGTTTCAGGAGTCTCATTTTAGTTGCCTGACTTGACCAGAAAATGGTCTGGTTCGGATGGCATTTAGACAAGGTTTGAGTTTTGAGCAGTGTTCCTCTAAATGGATGAAGAGGCAGTGTTCAGTCTCAATGAATTTCAACTGCTCCAGAAGTTGTCCAAAGCTAAAGAGCACGTTTTTCCTCTCAAATCCACAGTTTGTAATTGGGTAGGAATTGTATTCAGATCCCAACAGAGCACAGGCTCTCCGATGGCATGTAATACGCTGTATGCTTTAAAACTATTTCTCAGCCACTGCTGCTAAGAAAGCTCTTCTTTGATCAGGAGATTAGATTCTCAGACAAAGCAAGCACTCTGAGAGAGTGGAAACTGGAGCTCTTTAGAGATTGAGATTGATACTTTCTGTTCTTTTCTCCATTATAGAACCATGGGTTGTTTTTAACTTGTCAGAACACCATCTATGAATGGAGTATGCTTCAACTGAATATTTTAGACTCTTAAAAGACCCAGGCCACCTAAAATTGATCAATTATTATTGCCAGTTGTGGAGACACACTTAATGTATTCCCCTCCAACCTCATAGCAGATTTAAATAAAAGAGATTAATTATTTCAACTCTTCAAAGGTTGGTTGGTTTTTTTTTTTCTTCTTTAAATGCTCAAATTCTAGCTCTTTCATGTCAGGATTACTGAGATTGTTTTGATATTGGTCCATTTTATTTTACCTTTAAAGAAACCTTCAAAGTAGAAGAAAAACAAAACATAACCCACAAAAGAAATTTTTGAAATATTAAAAAATTATAAATAATAATAGCTGATATGAAAATCATAGCTTATATGAAAATAATACTTGATCTATTCCTTCACACAAAAACACTGATATTTCATGCCATGTCCAAGAGTAAACAGGCCTGCATGGAACATTTCAATGCCTAGAGGATTTCATTTAACAGCAGTGCCTCTGAAGTCATTCAGGCATCTCTGAAGTGCACTCACCTTTTAGATCACAAAGTTGTTGCATGCCTATCCCATGTTTGTATTTAGCAGGAATACCTCGTACTATACATAGATTTTATACGTATTTTTCATGAAAACAAGTATACTCAACTGTACAAACAACATCTAACAGCTGAACTCACAGTGCTCTGGGCTCCTCTGTGGTTAACCTGATGCACAGGAAAGTTTAGGAGCAGCTACAAAGCCTGTGAGGTTGAGAATGCTGATATCACAGTTTCACACCCTCTGCATTCACACATCAGCTGGCGGCCTTGTACAAACATTATCCTCTTGTTTGGGAGTTTCTTACCAGCCTAGATGGAGCTCAATGACCCCTGCTTAATGAATTTAAGGACTAATTGTTTTTTTCTTCATAACATCATCAGAATGACATCAACTCAGGAAGAAGTGACACTCTTGCATCCCTTAGTATTTCTAGTGTTTCTCTAGTCTTCTTCTTGCATCTCCAGTATTTCTAGAACTGGTATTTCATTTAAGAAATCACGAGTAATTTGTTTGAAATTCTAAACCCTAGAGAGGATTGCTGAAAGAAGCACTTGATTCTTAATCAGGGATGAAGACCTCCAAGACTTTTTTTATCCTAAGAAAGAAGGTGGATAAATCTGGTGATTGATGGAGGGAAACACCTCTCCTTTGAAGAAATGTTACACTTGTGCATAAGTCTGATGTTGTCAATCCATATGTTGAAACTATTTGGAAAAGATGAAAGCTGCAATGAAAAGTCGACTCCATGAGAATTTAAATTAGCAAAAACTTAAATACAGGTAGATTTATTGTACCTTAGTGAAGCAACTCCTTCTGTCTTTTTATATGTTTTGTTGGTGGTGGTAATTTTTGTTTCATTTCTGCCCCCCAAAAAACAACCCTTAAATGCTATAAACCTGTTCTGCACTGCAAGGAATTAGAGAAGTTGAACACAGTAACAAGAAACAAATTTCCCCACAAATTAATACAGCTGTCCCAAGAAAACTGATATATCAAGATTCCCCTAGCTCAACCTGAGATAAAAACTGTCCTGGATAAGCTCCTTCTCAGCACAGTAATTTGGGAAGTCCTCTCTAATTTGTCAGGTTGTATGGAATACCTTATGCATGCTTATAAATGTCACCTTCAAAATATGCTAAGAGTGTGAAGGGCAGGATACACAGACATTGTTAGTTGTTAGAGACTGCATTGCAGAGACTCCTCAAATGAAATAAAAGCAAGGACTAATACAAAACCCTGACCAAACCAGCAGATTCATTTCAAGGACATGTACCCAGCTTCAAGAAAAGACCATAAAGTATTTCACCTTGTAAAAGTACTGGAAGATTCTCTTTGAAGCTGGTGGGGATGGTTGTTGTTTGACAATTTAGTCTAAAAAAAAAGTAGGAAAAGAACACAGGAAATTAAGTCTGATGCTTCAGCACAGCTGCAGCTGACCTCCTCCTACAAGCCTCAGTAGCCAGAGAGATCTGACAATAGATTAAATGTTCCTCATTTTTATATTATTTTATATGTAATCTATTTGGGAACTAAGAGAACCTTCATTTTATGGAAGAAATTCTTCCTTTATTTTTGCAATAAAAAGTATCTGATATTACAGAAGCCACCACAGAGGTTTCTCAAAAGTCCAAAGATGCTCTTATTTATTAATATTTGGTGATATGGAATGTCCTTGAATGCCAGCTATCTTTTCCAAATAATCTCATTAGTAGTAGAATTCACCCAGTACTACTTGATACCTCTCAGACAGACACATGTAAGGAAAACTTATTTTCTCATGAACACACATCAAATTAACTTGTCCTATTTAAAACAGTTTTGTATGATTTCTACCACAGAATAAGTTTGAAGAATATATGTACAGAATATGAATTTTTTTAAAAAAAACAACACCACAAACCTATCTCATGGACAGATAGGACTTTCACATTAGAGAAGCTGATTACAGTACCAATTGCCCTGGCTGCTTGAGCTAGTTTCTCTAAAAGCAAAATAGGGACATACAAAATACATGAAAATGCAAAACAGGTAGAAAGTGTCAATTGTAAGTATAAACAGAATTCCAGTCTATTCTGATACTTAAAGAAGCAGTGTCTGTAGATGGCATGGAGGGTTTAAATTCCACACTAACATCCAAGAATGTAAAAATCTTCCGAGAAACAGCCAGTTCATAAGGACACAATACCAAAGACAGTTTCTCATCCTTAAGAATGAATATTCTTATCCATAAGAAAATATGTTGAGATTCCTTCCTCCCATACATTTAAGCTATCACAGATATTGTGTGGCATAAATGCAAATACAAGACCTTTGGGACAGAATGTTAAATCTTTCCTTCAGTCCTTGATAGAGAAGTTCCTGTTCATGGTGGATCCTTTAAAGACTTACCATCCTCAAGAAAATCCACTTTGAGATGCATTTGAACAAACACAGGAAGGCTTACATTCAGGGTAGCTGTCTGTTTGGAAAAGTATTGACTTTTATGGACAAAGAACCTTATTAGATCAAGTATCCAATCTCTGTTCTAAACTAAATGTGACCAAAGGCTTGTGTGCAGAATTGTCCCCTGTCCCCTCTTGGGGAACCAGGTAGAGGATGAGTGTATTTTGTACTGCTTCTCTTGCTCTTCTGCTCTTTGGAAAAGCACTAGAAACAGGAGAAGCAAGGAGTCATCCAACACCTCCTCACATAGCATTTTCATATGTTAACAGTTTCTCTGGGTTTTTTCCACCAGGTTCTTACGTTTCTTAGCAAAGATGTGACCTAATAAGCATATCTCATTGATGAAATCAAAACACATAAACAACACTCCCTGAGGTTCACCAAGCTTCAGTTATGATGAAAGATCATGAGAACTAAAATCCAAAAGCAAAGATCAAAAACTGACTGCAGAGAGCTATGATCCAGAAACCAACACTTCAAACTCCCTGGGGCATGATGTGTCATTGTGGTGGATAGGAAAGAAAGCAAATTCTCAAAGATTACCTCACGCACAAAACATTACATCATATTCTATTCATCTCGAGGAAATGAATAGGGAGTTATTGCTACAGTTTGGACTGCAGTAGTAAAACAACCTTTTCTCTTCTAGTGAGCAGATTTACATAAATGGAAAGCTTTGCAATAAAACAGTTTGTCTTACCAAGCATTTCTTTCTTCCCCAGCTGCTCTGACCAGTAGCTGCTTAAAACAGCATGAGCAGATCCTTAAAAGAAATTGGAAAACAAAGTACAGAATTAAATTATAATTACTAATTAACACAGTAAGCATAGTCAAAATGTAAATATCAGAAATGAAGTGCCACGTATGTTTAGGGTAAAAAAACCTAAGAGTTTGCAGACAGAACTTAAAGCTTTATAATTTCAATTTGTGGTAAAGCAGTATTACTTCCACATCGCCCAGCTTCAATGCAAATCTTGCTAGGTGAGGGCATCATTAGCTACAATTCTCAGCTGACTAAAAATTAAATGGTACCTAAGCAAAGAATACCATCCTGCAGCAATCAACAAGTGCAAGATCAGAAGAACAGGAACACGTCCTGCTGCCCTAAGCATGCAGCTGGCTGAGCTCTCACAGGCCTGAGAACAGCAGCAGTGAGTGCCATGAAACTGAGGAAGATCTCAGCTGAAATGCAGAGGAAAAAAACCCAAACAAATAACCCAAAGAACCACAAAATTTTAAAAAAAACGAACACAACAGATCAGGATATAAATTTCTACTGCAATACTCATCCAGTACTGAATTAGTCTCTCACTTTTCTCTAATTGTAACCTGAGGGAAAATATCTGAAAAAGACATGAGAATATCTGGCCTCATGACAGCAAGAAGCTGATTTTGTTTTTTCTGAATGAGTTGACCTCAATCATAAAAGTTTTTAGTTTAATGGTGTGAAAAACGAGGTTCACTTCTCTGTTATAGTTTTAAAGTTTATAAATAATAAAATAATTGAGGAGTATAATAAGACAAAAACAGCTAGCTGGGTGTCTCTTGGCATGCCACCAAAACCAGCACACCTCAATATAAGATACATTGTTAAATGCATTGACTTGTTACATATTCATCCACCTTCATGCATCATTCAAAAATCCCCTCCCTTCTCTAATGCCACCGGTTTGTCCACTTCTTTTGGTCATAAACTCCCGATTTTCTGTCTTTCTCTCCTCATAAGCTTTCTCTCAAGAATGTAAGAGAGTTTTACCATCTGTTTAAAAAAACAAATCCTGTAAGAAAGATATTTACAACACTTCTAATTTCTCTGTTAATAGCAGAACTAAACAATCATATTAATCTAGCACTACACATGCTACTTTTTATTTTAATATTTGCGAAAAGCCAACAATTTAATAGATCTTTATAAGAATGGGCACTCCTGCTATCTATATAAACCAGTAATTATAAGAGACTCCAAAGTACAGAAACAGACTAATGAATTTTGATAAGAACCTTTTAACTGAACTGAAACAAACTTATGAGTTCCTTATCATACAAACACCTACCTGTAACAGGGTCTTCCAGAACTCCATACCAAGGTGCAAAATATCTGGAGTAAAAATCATGGCCTTTTCCACTGGAATTTCCCTTAACAGTGAGGATGAGTCCTTTCACTTTTCCTGTCTTTTCAGCTGACAAAAAGTGCTGTGCACTCACTTTCAAGCCTTCCAATACAGACCTGGAATAGAATTATGAAAATTAATAGCCCATACTCTTCATTTTACATTAATGTAAGTACTGGAAAAAAAACCCAAAACTATAGAATCGTTTTCTCTGCAATTCAAAACGAGCCCTAAAATATTAGAGGAGACAAGATTCCTAACATTATCCTCCCAATGGTATTTGACAGAAAATCCCCTTGAATCTAATACACTCTGAATGAGCAAAGAAAAAACCTCAAGCTATGCATTTTCTATTTATTTCTGAAAACACAGCATCCTGAAATATTAGCCACAAAATTTTTAAAAAATCACACTTTGTTTCAACATTTTAATCATTGAAAGAATTACTGCCCCACTACAGAATGTACCAAGTGCTCCACCTCCTTTCAGAGCAGGCAAATAACTAACATGATTCAGGTCTCATGGCGTTCTAAAGCAATCTACAACTGGCTGATACCTCCTTGCAAAACAGTCTGAAAGATTGAAACAATAAGTACTCGGCTGAAAATATTTATTTTTCCCCATTAACCTAGACTTTAACCATTAGTTAGGCCAAATTTCAAGTCTGTAATAATAGTAATTTGGCCTGATTAAAGAAGTTATGTTTCAGCAGTACATAACTAAATCATACTTGAATTAACAATAAAATTCAGACAAGATTAAGAAATGCTTTGGACTAATTTGAATAGGAATTTCCTCTCTAAAGCTACTTATAGTGCTGTTAAAGCATGTATTAAGCAGATTACATTCCAATGGAAGTAAGAATCCCTGGCATTCTGTCAAATGTGTCCTGAGGTGAAGCAGGACTCCCAACTTCCTGCCAGGCCACTGGATCATCTTTAGACTCAGATGGATGGGAAAAATACACCATCATTAAAACTGTTTCCTACACCTCCTTCTCTTGAAGAGAGACTTCAGAATGATCTTGTTCAGCTTTGCAGCTTCAATAAGCTCATATGAAAAGATAAAATAACCACTTTACAAAGAAATTTAAATCAGCAGTTTTTCATCTCAATGTCATTTAAAACTAGATAGAAAAGCCTAGTTAGTATGTGAGGAACGGAGATTAAACAGGCCAACTCAATTTCTGCCTTCTTGATTTAAAAAACTGAAGTAGTGTAAGATACCTTTCGTAAGTATCACTGAGGCGGACCAGGAGTTTCTTTGTGTCAGGAGAGTAACGGACATCTTGAACAATCATGTCACCAACAGCTGCCTGGTGGAAAATGTAAAGGAGACAGAAAAAAAACCATCACTGCTTGAGTGCAAAATATTATTTCCTTAACATTTCTGAAGAGCACATTCCCTGCTAGAAGAGGGCTTATGCAAGGTCTTCCATGCAAGCCTCAAGCACATGCAAGGATAAATAACATCCTCAGCAAGTGTATGAATGGCTATGGATGAGTTACAAACTCCACATATGCCAGTGCAGGAAGAAATCCAGGACCTAGAGGAGGGCAGGGACACAGAGTGCTCTCTTATGCACACAAAAGGCTGAAAGTGCCATTGGAATAAGTACTGGCACTTCAGTCAGTGGTAATGGGAGACACAGGTTCAGCTGCAGCATTTTGGAGAATTATATCCCCTGACCTACTGACTCATTACTGAGAGCTCTGAAGTTTGGTGTTTCAAGTTCAGCAGGAACATCGAGCAATGCCTTGTCACCATTTTTTAGCCATTTTAATACATAAAAATAAGCAAAGGTATCGTAAATGTTTTTCTAAGACAATTGATGGATTCTTCTTTTACCTTTATTAATTCTTCTACTTCCTTAAGTTCCTGAAGAAAAAAAAAACACACACACTGTAAAAAAATGCATAGATATAAATGCATACATATATGTATGTATCTATGCAACTACAGACAGACACATATACTGACATACACATACAAATACTTTTCTTGAAAGTGTATAATGAATAAAATTTTGACTCACCTGGGGGTAGGCTGTGTAAAGTGGCAAGTCCAAGACAATATGATCTTTCACTAGTCTGGCCTTTAATTCCCCACTCAGTGTCACAAACGTGAGAACTGAATTTGTATTTTCTAGAGAGAGAACATTGCAACATTATCAAACATAAGAATTTCAATCTAAATTACTGTAACCCTGGGAGTAGCTCAGAAAAAAGTTAGTTATGCAGCTCAAATATATCTAGAGTAACTCTGTATTCTGGGCAAAATTCCCAGCTAACTCAATAAATCTGCTGAGGCTAATAAACACAGCAATTGTCAGGGAATTGTTCCTACGTATGCCTAGAATGAATGGGAATGTCCTTTTAACAGAAATATTCCCTATTCATCAAATCCTACTGTACCTCTCCCAGATGATATCTGCATATTTAGCACTTTTCTTAAACAAGAGTAACAGCAGGGCATTGGAATCAGAGGGTAGATATCAGACTACTGCCTGGTTCGCGTTCTACAGATGTTCCGAATGTTTAATTGCCTTTGTCTTAAAAAAACAGAAGGTGTTAATTGCAAGTAAATGTTCCAAAAAGTGTTAGTAATACACAGGTTGCAAACCTACTTTGTACATGAAATAATACAGCAGCTGATGCAAGTGTAGCATGACCACAGAGAGGAACTTCATTGGCTGGGGTGAACCATCTGAGCCCAAAGCAGGAACCTTGAAAAAAATGAAATTTATTAGTGCTATTCAGTAGAAGAAGCCTATTTATTCATTTCACCTCAACATATATAGAGTGATGATGTTTCAGTTAATCAAAATGCATGTTACAATCAATTTTGGTCCAAAATACACTTTTAGGTACACATTTCACACTGATTTTTCAGAACAGCTATGCATTTTGAATCAGTCGACAACCTTTGCAGGCTGCACAGATTTTCCTTTGTCCTAAACAGGTCTTATTTAGAAGATAAAGCCTCCATGTCTTGCGTATTACAGAATCCTGCAAAGGCATAGCCATGGTCTGTACACACCTGCAGGCCGGGCTATCATTTGTTTTCTTGGTATAATGGAACCCATACCTCTGGTAGCTCCGTTATTAATATTTTTGCTTAAACCACCAGCCAAGCCTGGTAGAAATCTCTAATGCCTACTAACCCTTCATTTCACTAGAAATCATAATTCTATTGGCTGTTTAAAAAATTGGAAGCACGCATGTACGGTGCTTGGTGTGAAGCTCCAGAAGCAGACGATAAATAACATCCTGATGATCCTGGTTCGCTCCCGCACACTCTCGGGGGGAGCTGGGTGACCAAATTCCTTTGAAGGAACTGTGCACCTCTTGGGCAGCTGTGTGGGTCTGAGGCCACAAACAAACACAGCCTGTTCTTATCAAAAGCACTATAATGATAAAGAAGCTGGCATTTTGTATGCTGTCAGATACGGATGAGTTGAAAATAAATGTGTTAAACGTATTGGCAAAGTGCTAAGATAAAAATGAAAAGTATTATCGCTTCTTGCTCCAAGTGGTTAGTCTAACCCTAAAATAAATTCCAATTTATTAGCAACAGGAGCAACCAATTATAGTTACTACCACTCTTAATATTTTTAATTACAGAGACTGTACAAAATCCTACTTGCTGAATAATCCATCAAACAACAGAGATGATAAGCATGACTCCCTAACCTGGAACCTAAGTCCAGACTAGTAGAGTCCCAGCCCCTTGGCTCATGCCACCACAAAACTGACAAGAGAAGATTGAGCAAACTGATTCAACTGAAAATTAATCCACAGAGAGAGTCTGGATAAATTCTACATTTGTCTGATGATTTCTTGTAAACAGAACCACTAACTTTTGGCAAAGTCATCTCCAGGTTTCAGTTTTCTGATGAAAGCTGTTTCTGAAAGGTTCATTTCTGTTGCAATTTTTTGGTGCAAATCTTCATCCAAGTCCTAGGGATATAATAACAAATCCAATCAGGAGCAGGCCAAAAAATGCAGAATCAAACTTTCTGTCAAATACAGTTGACAGAATTTATTATTTATCATTTTCTATTATAATAAAACATAGATTCAGTTTTAATTCAAAATATTGAGAGTAAAAAAAACTTTAATTGGGACAATATGCTCCCTCTGTAGGAGCTGAGAAGAGACAAACTAGGGGGAAAAAAAAATCCAACTGCTGGAGCTCACTAAGTGCCTGTGATTTAAGCCAGTGAACATTGATCCCAAGATACCCAAGGCCCGGGGATTGTGTAACACTCCCCTTGGCCCACGTTCCACTGCTCTTTCCCCCCCGGTTATGCTGACTGGTCAGGTCTGAGAATCTGATCTTTAAAATACTGAAACTCGAGTGAAACAAAGGACTGGAGGGACCTGGTCAGCTTCAGGCTCTGTGAGATAAAAATGTGCCCTTTAATGACTGATGCTTTTCAGTCAACAATTCCATACTACAGCTACAAACCAGTAACTGATTGCTACACTAGAGCTGCACTTGCAGACTGAATTCCGTACAGGTCAATAACATTCTAACATTTTACAGTACAGTTACATTCCCTCTATCCCTGGAAGACTTCTGTTTAGTTACTGTAAAGATCCTAAACCAGAAAAAAAGACCAGTAGAAATGTTATTAAAAGTTTGTAGTTTGTTGCTTGTTTTGTTTTTCTTTTTTTTTTTTTTTAATAACGTGGAACTTTATTGAAACACTGCCATCCTGTGGCACCTCCTGCGGAAACACAGTAAGCACTGGTTTTGCCATTCTTGCATTTCTCCTGATTTTTTTTTTCCTGTAAAGCACCTGCTGAGAGTCTGGAGGGAGCAGAGAACAGTAGTTTTGTATGGCTGCATCACACTTTCTTCAATCTTAGAATAAAATGCTGAATTAGGACCTCAGCTTTAGTTGTCACACTAGAGCCTTTACTTCCAGGAACCGTAGAAAAAAAAAATTTAAACATCTGTATTCCAAAGCCATTACACAAGTAAGGTGGCCTCACAATATCAATGTAATAAACTAAAATTAATATTAAAACTGCAATTAGAAGCTCATCATTTTAAAGCACAGATCCTTTTGAGAGCATGTAGATTTTATGGGGCCAAAAATATCTCTGAAGAGAGATGTTCCCAGTCACACCTTTAGCTGACCTGGTAAGCAGGCGATGTTATATGAGATCTAGACAGCCTTAGGAACATCTAGAAAGGATTCATATTGTCATTACAATCTGTTGCCATTAGCTACTCTACATATTCTCACTCTGAATCCTTCTTAATCCTTCAGAATCTTTATTCTGAATCACTCTTGAAGAAATTAAGCCATTTTCCTTAAGTAAAATAAATCCTGTCTATTCTTTAATGAAACATTTCTCACACACCACAAAAAATTCAAAGGTTGTCTTGTATTATATAGTTTTGATGGGGAAAAAAAATAAAAAAGCATCCCTGGGCTAATTTCTCTGTATTCTGGTGCCAGAGCAAACAATTCTGGAAAACAGAAGCCTCGAGCAGAGAAAGCAAAGCCTAATGCAGTGCTGAGTGCTCAGGCCAAGTACAGAAAGGCAAATGTCATTGCAGCCCCTCAAAAACCACTTGGGGATTTTTTTAACTTACATTTTCAAGCAGACAAACTGCCGCAGGATTTCCAGAAAATGGCCGGTGTGTAAACGCATCAACGGTAAAAATTGGAATCTGCATTGCCGTGTGTGCACCTGTTTAGCCGCAGGCTGCGCTCTGCAAGGCACTCTCTAACTCTCACCCAAATCGCCAGCTGAACTCCAAGTTAATGTTTTCCTGACGGCAGGCGGAGCCAGCGGGACCATCCCGTCACTTCCTAGCGCCGGCACGGATTGAGGCTCCTTCCTACGCCCCTGGAGCTCCGCACTGATGTTTTTTGTTTGCTTTTTTTTAAATTGAAACACACATTTTAGCTTCCCTCGCCATCCCCCTCTGGACGCCTTAACTCGCCCTTTCACCGCAGCGCCCGGCCCTGTCTGTCCCCGCACTGAGGGAGGCGGGATCCCGCCCGGCTCGGCAGCTCTGCTGAGGACAGGCGGGCAGCCATTGCGTGTGCGCACACCGGGCAACCTTCCCCATCCTCGCTCCCTCCCGAAGCTGCTCCGAGGGAGAGGGACACTGAGCGGGACGCAAGGCCCACAGCACAG
>VWZN01014808.1:131317-149234 GCA_013396955.1 Regulus satrapa
CCCCCCCCCCGGCGGAGGGCAGACAAAGGAAGGCCTTGTGGTTCCAGCCCCTTCCTCAACTGTCACGCTTCAAGGGAAGAAGCAACCGAAAAAACAAAGCCCGCGGAGCTTTACGGAGCGGATGTGAAGCGTAGTCGGAGTAAATGGCGAGCTTTATGTGCCGGGCTTGGCCACGTGCTGCCCGCCGTCCACGCGGTGCGCCCCAGCAGCAGCAGCGCCGGTGGCGGGGGTTAGAGCCCTTCGGTGGGGGTTTAGACGCCCTTGGGATGGGTTTAGATGCACAGTTTCAAATCCGGAGTGGAAATAAATCTCGGGGTCCATCGTGCTAGTTATCTAAATAAATAAAGCCTAACAGATTTCACTTTAAGGGGTGGGGACTTGGGCATGGACGGACCCTCAGTTTTTTACATTTCTGTTTTGTTGGGGGGGTTTTTTTAGGATTTAAATTAGACAAAAGATGGACTGGACCGGAAAACACAATGGGCCCAATGATACAACCAATGATGGAACAGTGGTACGACTCCGAGGCCTGCCATTTGGTTGCAGCAAAGAGGAGATTGTTCAGTTTTTCCAAGGTACTTCCAGTATAGTTGAAGTGTAGTGGGCTTCTTTAGAGTTTTTGTAATATATTTTACAATATTTTGTACATGTTAATAGCTGTTAATGGGGTGGATGGGGAGGGATTGTGTTAAGTTAGTCTGTATTGAGTAAGCTTTATGCCCTGTAAATGAAGCATAGATAACCGTAGATGTAGCCAAACACAAAATGTATCTGATTTTGTCGAGGTGGGAAACATACCGTGCATAATGGGGTAACCTGAATGTTAACGTTTGGCTCAGTTAAACCGCTTGACTGGTAGCTGTATTTTCTGAATGTAACTTAGGCGGTTGCATTTTTGTATAGTCTTAACAGAAAAGAAGTACGGCTAAATCCATAAATGTTTAATGAAAAATTGTGGGCTTGTATTGTTGGGTGATGGGGGAAAGAAGGTGGTTTTCTTTTTCGTTGTTGTTGTTTAGATATGCTTTAAGTATTTGCTACAGATGGGAATGTTTCAGCCTTTAACACTGTTCCCCTTGATGGGGTTATTTGTCCTTGGGTTAAAGGGTTGGAAATCGTGCCAAATGGGATAACATTGACGCTGGACTACCAGGGGAGAAGCACAGGGGAGGCCTTCGTGCAGTTTGCTTCAAAGGAGATAGCAGAAAATGCTCTGGGGAAACACAAGGAAAGAATAGGGCACAGGTGGGGATGGAGAGTTTGGGATGGTGTTAAATCTTTATTTTTTGGGGGTTGTGGGTCAGTAATGCTTTTGGGGGGTTGGGGACCATTGGGGAATGGGCTGTTTTTAAGAATTTTTATAACTGGTCCTAATTTTAACTTGGGAAATACAGTAGATTTGGGGGGTGGGGGAGACAGTATTGCACTGGGTAGTTTGCTAAACTGAGAAAATTGTTTCAATCATGCTCGCATAGGGTAATTTGTTATAAATGCTGCTATAGCCAGACATTGTTTTTCAACAGTATGTTTCTCATACTGGAAAGACATGTTTTAAGCCTAATTTGTACAGCTAGAATTTTCACATAGTAATTTTTGCCACTGTAAAGTGTGGATTTTTTTAATACACTTAAGATTCTTACAGTTTTGAGGAGAAACTTAAGTTGTATGGTATTTCTAGTCGCTGCTATTGGCTTGTATGTCTAGCTCTAGAAAATGTAGTATGGCCTTTTGTAAAATTCAGACTGCTTCTGCCTGTGTTCTTACTTGTACCTTGAAAATGCTCTTTTATTAGATACATTGAAATCTTCAAAAGTAGTAAGAGTGAAATCAGAGGATTCTCTGACATGCCAAGAAGAATGATGGGACAACAGCGACCTGGACCATATGATAGACCATTAGGAGGAAGAGGGGGTTATTATGGAGCTGGGCGTGGAAGTATGTATGACAGAATGCGTCGAGGAGGTGGTGGATATGACGGTGGTATGTTCATCTAATGAACACAGGTTCTCTTGGCAGTTACATGTTTCTGACATACTTGTCAAGAAATAAGAAATGGCAGTAGCTGTAATGCCCCTTAGGTTGGATGTATTTGTCTGAAAAGAAACTTGTCACGTATCAAAATGCGTGGCTTAGCAGTTAGGATGAATGTTAATAATAAGGGAGATATTTTCATTAGAATCAGATCTTTCCATTTGCATGTGTCGTTCTGTGTTATGTAAATAGAAATGTACCTGTGCAGCGTGTTCAGAAGTCCGGGTTTGACGGTCTGCAGAGGCTGTGTTTGCAAAGTGCCGGGTGCCCAGAGACTGCAGAGTTGAGTGTTGTGTGTGCATTGCTCTGTGCATTCCAAACGGGAAGGTAATCGCTGTTTCCTTCTCTCCACTGCACAGGATATGGTGGCTTTGATGATTATGGTGGCTATAATAACTATGGCTACGGCAACGACGGCTATGACGACAGAATGAGGGATGGCAGAGGTAAAATAAATTAATAGTTTGTCTCAAAAGGTTTTCCTGTTGATTCAAGTTGCAAGACACAGTTATTTCCAAGAGACAGATAACAGCTTCAATCTGCTGTTTGGTAAAGAAGGCTGTTTAAAAAGGGGAGGGGATTGGGGAGTTGTAAGAGAAGGTAAATCGACTGCTTAGGAGGCCTTCTGGTTACGGTTTGGGTTGATACGTGGGAAGTGAAAACACTGCATTCACTGGTATAATTCAGTGCTTTCAGAAAAAGAGTAGTGATGACTTTTGGCTTTTCATGATCTTAGAGGTGTGTGGGTTTTTTTGGTTTGGGTTTCCCAATAGGCATGGGAGGACATGGCTATGGAGCTGGAGATGCAGGGTCGGGGTTCCATGGTGGCGGCCATTTTGTTCACATGAGAGGGCTGCCTTTCCGAGCCACGGAAAACGATATTGCTAACGTAAGTACCGGGGGGAGAGGGCTTCCTCACGCCAGCAGTGTACGTGTCCCTGTCTGTCCCAGTCCAAACTCAGGGAGCCTGCTCAAACAAGTCACTGCTACATCTGCACAAAGTTAACGAGCTTTTACAAAGCTGCTGTCTAAGGTGGGATTACCAGAGAAGTCAGCAAAGCTATATTTAACATTAATCCTTGCACTCTCTACTCTTCCGTTTCCATAAAAGGTGTATTGCAGAGACAATGGTTGCTCCAATCACTATCCTTGTTTTAAGGCCTTCAGGATTTGTTCAAACTTATCTGATTTTGTGAAAATGACAGATGTGAAACTTAAATCACTTAATTTGCATATTTGTTTGCTGACCCGAGACTTATTTCAGGAGGGGCAGGGTGGGCAGGCTGTAGAGAGCGGCGTTTGCTTGGAGAGGACTGTATCCCTCCCGTAGGAGATCGGCGTGGCAGATAAAAGTGCATGCGCAGGATTTTGGGAATGAGGTTTTGTGTCAGTGCAATGTGTTGTCGGGGAAGAAGCTTTCTTGGGCTCCAAGGCCTGGTTTAGACATAGCGCATCCTTGGAGAGGGGCTTCTTGCCAGCTGCCCCTCTGTATTACATACGCAGAGCTCCATTCCTAAGCTTGTGCTTGCTGGCTTGTGGAGGCGGTTGGTTTACTCAAATCAAGGTGACCGCGAGGGCCGAAAGGCAGGTTTTGATCTGGAGCAGGGTAATTGACAGGCAGCTCTCCTTGAATTCCATGAATGCATCCTTGCTGTGAGAAATCCAAAGAAGTAGAGCCAAATGAAAAACAACTGATGATTTTCTTGTCCGGGATGCCATGGCATTTGACTGAGTTTCTAAAGCATTGTGTGTGGGCAGGACTTGTTTGTATCTTTGCTTTCAAAGAAAGCTCAGGTTCTACAGCTGCAGCTCTTCAAGCTGTGTAGTAACAGTGGGTTGTAAACGTAGGTTGACCTCGTGTTCAATGTCCCACAACCACAAAGTATTACTTGGGAAATGAGTTGTTAGATTTGTGTGGTAGGATGACACTGAACTAAAGCCACTAACCGTGGGAATGGGAAAAAAGGATCTTGAATCCTGCGTTAACATGATTTGGTTTTTTAATTTGTTTTTTCCCTAGTTTTTCTCACCATTGAACCCTATAAGAGTTCACATTGATATTGGAGCAGATGGAAGAGCTACAGGAGAGGCGGATGTGGAATTTGTAACACATGAGGATGCGGTAGCTGCCATGTCCAAGGATAAGAATCACATGCGTGAGTGTCCCGGTGTTCCCTGATGCTGCTGCTTGGCCAGGCTCTAGCAGGGCTGTGAGCAGCAGATCCGTCCTCAGGTTTTCCCAGTTTACCACACTGCAAACTCACTTGTTTGTGGCCTTCTGTCTGCTACCTGTAAGGGGAGGGTGGAGTTGCTTTGTATCTCTGCTTCTGGTCTGGGAAAGTACAAACTGAGGCTTTTTTGCTTCTTACAGAGCATCGATATATTGAACTGTTCCTGAACTCCACTGCTGGAGGTGGCTCTGGAATGGGAGGCTATGGCAGAGATGGAATGGGTACGCATCCATTGCACATTTAGCCGATGCTTTGCCAAGTCTGATGAGTTCCAAGCTGGTAACGTTGCACTTTCGGTTTTGCAGATCAAGGCTACGGCTCTGTCGGTAGAATGGGGATGGGTAGCAATTACAGCGGCGGATACGGAACTCCCGATGGCTTGGGCGGATACAGTGAGTACAAGTCCTCTTTTAAACGGTCCAAGGGAAGGTGAATGTCTCTTTTCTAAGAGAGGGGGCAAGGGTGGTGGCCTCTGGGCAGGGAAAGGGGGGCAGTGGTTTTTTGAAACGAAATCTCTGGGGGCTTTACACACGGTGCTGCTGCAGCAAATGCTGGTTAAGAGCAGTAGTGCTGGAGTATTGATAGTAAGTTGTCACCTTCAACCAGATAGTTCTGTATTACCCATCCCATTTTTCTTTTTTTAAGGTATGTATGCGTGACCTTGTGTCAATTGTTTGCAGGTCGTGGCAGTGGAAATAGTGGAGGATACTATGGGCAAGGCAGTATGGGTGGAGGAGGATGGCGTGGGATGTATTGAAGGATAGCCTTGTTTCTGCAGAACACCTTGGAAGAAACAGTCTCTGGTCTACTAGACTTTCTTACAAAATTTAATTTCTTTTGTATTTTAAGAACTTTATAATGACTGAAGGAATGTGTTTTCACAATATTATTTGGTAAGCAACAGATTGTGATGGGAAAATCTGTTTTCTGTAGGTTTTATTTGTTGCATACTCTTGACTTTAAATAAATTTTTATATTCAAACCACTGATGTTGATACTTTTTATACTAGTTACTCCTAAGGATGTATTACATATTCAAGACTACAGTCGGTTTAAAATGTTGTACTATGGTTCCATAAAGGTGGTTGTACTGTAACTCCTATGAACACTGATTCAGTTCTATGTAATCTTGGTCTAGTGAACAAATTTAAACATTCACTTGTTTAAGGGGAGAAGGGTAGATGAATAGGTTAGCTTATTTGGTAATGACTTTCCTAAACCCTTTTGATAAGTTGTGTGTAATAACTGCACCACAGCATAAAGCTGTGGAGGCTCAGTCATTGTTCTGGCTTTTCCTCCTGCTGCCAGCACCCCCAGCAATTGCAGAGCTGTGTGAGGCAGCAGCACACCCGGTTCTGCCTCCACCACACCCAGCAGCCACGTTCGTTTCCACGCTTTGCTGTAGTGTCCTAGAGCCTGCATTTCACACGTGTAGCCTGCAACGCTAACTGAAACACTAGCACAGCTTTTAGCTAACACCACATAGGTCAAATACTAGCTCATTTCATGCTTTTTACTTAGGTTGTTTGGTTTTTTTTTCCTCCACAAACGTGCTTTTAGGAAGAGTGGGGAATTTGGAAGCAAGTTACTTCTTTTCTTTCTTGAATTTATTGTGTTTAAACATGGTTCAGCTTTTTTTTTCACTGCACAGAGCTAATTTGTCTGTATTTCTTCAAAGTTTACCAAGCCATTCTACATAGACGCTCATTAGAAGCCAAGATCTCTAAAATAAAAAAATATATAAGCCCACTACTTTTTCAGTAATACACAACCCAAACACGTCAATAAAACTTTTTGTGCATTTGTGACATGTAAGATATGTAAGAAACTTGTTGTTTGAAGACACTTAACATACCTGATGTGTAATGGAAAAAGGTATTTATTCTTCTGAGCCAGTGTGATCTCCCAAATTAACTGCTTTGTCCTCAATGCCTCCCTTAAAATGTCAAATGTGATCTTGGGTATTGCAAGTCTGTCACCTGTTTTGCTAGTATTGTGTTATATCTGTAATAAATGTCTTCTTGTGGGAGAGGAGAATGGAGTTTATTTCACAAGAGAATGTGTTTGGGTGTCAGAGGGACTGGAGGAGCTGAACAGGGTGACTGGCACTTGGAATCTTTCTGAGCACTGGAGCAGCGGTGGTTAGGAAGGGGAGGGAAAATTAATTCTTAACCACTTCAACCAGTGTTGCCCCACAGGAAAAGAGGGTTCTTGGTCTGCTGCCAGAAATGCTGAGGTGTTTCCCAAGTGGCAGTGGATAGCACCAGAGATAAAGTAATCAGACTAAGGTGGAGCGACGGTGCACTTGCAGAAAGCCTGTTGTTAGGGCGGGCACAGCAGAGAGCTGAGCAAATCTGCAGCTGTGCAGTGCTTCCATGCTGGGAGAAGGAGCCCTGCCACCCACCTAGGCCTCGCCTTCGGAGAGCAGGCTCGGGCTGTGCTCGGAGCTCTTCAGTGCACCCAGGGCTGCAAAGAGCCTGCGGCGCTTCAGCCCCAGCCGCACCGTGCGCGACAGCGCAGTCCCTTCTGCCTGTCCTGTCCCTTCACGCTGCAACGCGAGCAGCGTTCAGCCGGGAGCCTTCAGCTCCTTGAAGCAGCATTCAAAGGGCAGAGCAGTGCCCGCCCCAGTTTCACGGCCGGCTACTGCAGCCTGGGCTCCGGCGAGCCCCGGGAGCTGCAGGCGCGGTTGCTGCGGGGAAGGGCCGGGCGCTGCCTTCGCTGCCGGGCGGGCGGAGCGAACACGGGCAGCGAGCCCGCCGAGCCCTGCGCGGGAGGAGCGGCGGATTGGCCGGGGACTGGCTAACGCCCCCCAGAGCACGAAGGCCGAAATCGCTCCGTTTCCGCAGAGGGATAAAATGGTGCTTTGATGCCGTCTGAAGAGTTCCAGATTTCCGTGGGTACCTCACAGCTCTTGCTGTGCTCTGTGAGAAGGATTTGGAATTGAGAGCAGGGTTTTACAGAAAGACAAAGACACAGCATTAGTCGCAGTGGTGTCCAAAAACCTTAAAAGCAGGCCAGGTATGTAGCTCGATGCCAAGGGAAATGAAACCATTTGGAACATCCAGCATTCATTTTGTTCAAGGCAGAAGTCTTACCTGCAGTCAGTAATAGCAGTCTGAATCATTATACGCTTTTCCTATGCAAATAGGACAGCACAGAGGGGAGGAAAAGATGGCAGTTAAGTAACAATTTATTGCACACTATGAAAACGCACTATATTCTTATTTTTAAAGCTTGCCTAAGTTAAATTATTTCTGTTTAGTTGTATCCCTTTTGGCAAGTTACTTTCTAAAGCAGTACAAATCAGTTTTATCCTACTATCTCTACCTTGCATCAAACCCTGCTGCCTCTATGCCTGCCCCAAGTAAAGCCCACCTGGAAACACTCTCGGGAAACACGTGAGCAGCACCTGATTGAGTCTTTAGCAGGGTACCCCACTCCCCAGCACAGGCAAAGGCTTTCTAAGCAACTTAAGTCATAATAAAATAAAATACTCCAAATTACAATTTTCAATTAAGTGACATTATTCTCTTAGTTAAGTTGCTGATAACTTAAATTTATTTTTTCCAAAAGTTATTTACAGATTTACAAGTATTTCTGTGGTATTTTACAAAAAGTTACATCAGGTCATTTTAAAAACATTTTTCTTTACAAAAGCTATGTAAGCAACTACACCAAGGTGTTAAAAAGAATAGCTACATTAGCTTTTAGGATATTCACTAAATCCCTATCCTCAGAGACAAAGCCAAGCTAAACAAAGTGCAAGGACAACTAAAAGACCTGTCTGCAGCCTCCCTTTTGTTGTCAGCAATGCTACCCCAGCCCACAAATGAAGGAACTACGGGGCTGATAATTCTGGGGCATGGAGGGTCCGGGGCTGGAGCCTATGCCAGGAGTGGCTAAAGGGAAAAGGGTGCAGTGAGGTGGAAGTGAGGGCAATTCATCAAAGGGTATTATTTCTATTTGCCTATGGAAAGAACAAGGATTTTACGTTCCAGCAAAAGTTACCGTCAGTGACAAGAGTGGTTAGGCTCAGAAGGGCTCAAAAGTGCTACGAAGTTTAGGAACAAACTCTGAAAGTCTGAGAAAGATGGTGGCAAAATAAGGAAGAACCTCCCTGCCCCCCACAGAAAGGATGTGATCCCCAGTATTTAATCCCAGTCTTTCTAGCTGGTTTCTAGAGCTATGCAGTGACTCCACGTACAAGCTTGAGAGCATGACTTGCATGAAAATAATGCAGAGACTTGTTCAAGGTTACAGACAATGACAGACGAGGTCTGCAGTGAACAGCTCTCTTCCAGTGGAAACACAGATATATCAAATTTATAGTTCATGTGAAAAACCATTCAGCCAAACACACTTTCCTTCAGCAAGCACCCCGAGGCACTGCTTGTTCCCTGGCTGACCAAAGCTCCCCTTACACCTGGGACTGCACAGAACAGCTGCCAGTGCAATATTCTTGGATGTATCAAATCCTGCTAATGAAAAGGAAGTAAACAAATACACAGTATTTGGCAATAACTTCTCAGACCACTGCATTAATTGCCATGTTTTTTTCCAGTACAATTTAAAATCAGCTACTGCAGGGTCTTGCTTCACAACAGCCTATCACAGTCACACTCTGAGACAGAATGAGGTTGGACTTGTGGCACATCAGCCTGTAAGAGTATCACCCTTCTCCAGATCGTTTTAACAACTTAAATACTCATCCAATACACATTAACACTGAGTCTTCTGTATAAACTGCCCTACTTCCTTCCAAAAAAGCTGCTGAACCATTTGGTAGACCAACATACCCATCCGGGGTTTTTTTTTCCTTTTAGATATGCATTTTCTACATTTGGTCCCATTGTCTCCATTTGCTTCAAGAGGAAGCAGAGAAGTAACTCATCCACAGTACCTTGAAACTGCAACTCTACACTGCTTACCTGAAAGTCTGGAAATACTGCTGTATATTCTTTAGTTGGTGTTGTGGTTTTTACAGGATGAGTTAAAGACCAGAATGAATCAATATCTTATGGCACGTTAGAAGAGCACCTCTGTATAAGTATTGCATGGCAGGAATCACAGACCCGGACAGGCTTCGGTGAAGAGGGCAGAGGCAGTTCATTGTCAGAACAGGCATTGCAGAAAATCTCCCCACAGTTCCTACAGTGATGCTAAATCATGAGCAGATTTAAAAATTTAATTTACAATGCAAACGTACTTGGTAAGTGGATATCAACAAACAGTACACACAGAGCAATCCAAAACGTAATTCCTTTCACTTCTTGGGCATGGAGTCAGTTTGCAAAAAAGATCATTCATCTACATCCCAACTATGATGCAATCCTACAAAAATGATGTTTGTCTAGGACTGCACCACCGACAAATACATGGTCTTTTAGACATTTATATTATATATATATATATGTTTTGAAGATTTAATTCAAGCCCTGGATTAAGAATGTATTGTGCTACAGAAAATACAGCATGAGCAATGATATCCAAAACATTGCATGCTTCTGTCAGGTAGCTAATTGAGATTTAACCTAAAAAGGTAAAGAAAACTTCCTGCACACATTAATAAAGCATGGAAATGAATGTCACATTTTACATGACAATGACAATAAACTCATATTTTCTTATTCCAATACATTAAAAAAATGCCATAAAAGGACTTCTACACGTCAAATTCTAACAGTGCCAGAGCTGATAAGAGTTTGAGATAACAATTCCACAAAGCAGTTATAATTTTTAACTAAACTGCTTTGTGGAACTTAACCATGACACTGTTTCTTTTGAAATTAGGGCCCAGCTGCATTGTATGTATCAAAGAACTAGAAAAATATCTCAAAAATAACTCTGCATTCACCTGATCATTGACATTTCATGCCATGCCTCAAAGATAATTAATGATTACATCATACTGTGATAATAATTACATAATATCTGTAAACAAGTTGAGAGAAATCTTGTTAAAGTTTTACCTTCCTTTTGGAAAGCGAAAATTCCTTTTCACATAGCTTGCAATGAGTGGCCTCTTTGTCCTTCAACCAAACCTGGCCCTGGAGAAAAAATTATGATAATGATATGTATTTGATGAAGTTAAACTTTGGGCTCCAGGGGACAAGACAAATCAAGAGCAGAACATTCACCGCCTGAATGCTCAATGCCCAGGGACCAGTGAAATGTCACAAAGACACTCTAGAGCAGCACAGGACTGCTCCAAAGCACTGCAAAACCTTAGGGGACAAGTCAGAGCATAGGTGCAGAGAGAACATGCTGGAGGTGGTAAAGCCAGGCAGTGACTCAGCTGGAAGAGCAGGAAGGCATCCAAGCCTCAGAGTGAAGCTGATGTCCCCTGCTCATCACGCAGGAACAGTCCTCAAGATGCAGGGAAGGAAAAAACAAACAAAAAAAAACCAAACAAAAAAACCCCATCAGGACAGTGTCAAGAATGGTCAATTTCCTTCTGTTTAAACCACTTAATAAACCCAGAAGTGTGCTCAACCATTTCAGACACTTTTACTTGGACTGCAGTATATGCCAGGAGACACACCAGCTGATCAAACATGCGCAGACAAAATCTCTGCTCTCAAGTGCTCCTCGCTGTCTTTAAGAAAGTCCCAACCTGCTGACATTACACATCATATTTTATCAGCTTTGGTGCTGCAAGTTTACTTATTTCCTATGATGATCAAATGTTTATTGATCACTGAGAAGTACTATGCAGTTCAAGCTCAGTTGGCTTCACATTCTGTCCCAGATACACTCTCTAAATTATAGAAGGGTGTGTACCATTGCAAGAAAAGAACCAAAATGCACAGCTGTGCAGCAAACAAGGAAAAACAAAAGCAAATGGATTTTTTCCAGGGGGTTACAGGGACTCTGGTTCTCTCCCACTGGAGGAAATAATACAGTGAGTCTCTCTGGAGTAGTTGCTGTTGGAGAGAAGTCTTCTCATGCTTATGAAAGATTTTGAAAAGAACAGTTGAAAAAAAAAAAATTTATTTTCCCAAAATGTTACTGACCTGCAATGCCTTGTTTGCTTCTTTTATATCTTCTATTTTCAGCTTTGATCTAAAGAATAAGAGAATGCTACTTCAAACTTCTACATGGTCAGTTGTGCTTTAACAACTTAAAAAGCTGGTCTAGGTACTTAAAAAAATTTAAGCCAAGTCCTCTAAACAAGAGTACAGAATCACATTCTGTCACTTTGGAGGAATTTGCCTCCCCACAGCCATCCAGTGCCAACCCACTGAGAACTGAGTCACACAAAGATATTCCATAGGACATCAAAGGCCACATAAATCACGGCAGAACTACTGAGAAGACAGAGATCATGACATGAAGCTTCACCACCAGGTGACAATAAGGAGGGTGCTGCTGGCCAGGTGACCCCTTCCATCCTCTTCACACTGGGCAGAGGTGCTGATTCTGCCTGGGGTGGAGTTCATCTCCTTCCCAGGGCTGCAGGAGCTGTGTTTGGATTTGTGCTGGGCACGGGCTGGCAGCACAGAGATGTTGCTGTTCTTGCTGAGCAGGGCTCACACAGAGCCAAGGCCTTTCAGGGCCACGCTGGGGAGGAGACCGGGGGTGATGGGAAGTGAGGGGACACAGCAGGACAGGGGGCCAAGGGGACATTCCAGACCAATGGCATCATGCTCAGTATATAAAGTGGGGGAAAGAAGGAAGGGGGACATTTGGAGTGATGGAGTTTTGCCTTCCCAAGGCACCATTCCCCGTGACGGGGCCCCGCTCTCCTGGGGATAGTTGAACACCTGTCCAGCCACGGGCAGCAGTGAATTAATTCCTTGTTTTGCTTTGCTTGCCTGTGTGGCATTTCTTTTCTCTACTAAACTGTCTTTATCCCAACCCTTAATAGGTTTTTCAGCTTCTACCTTTCCAATTCTCTCCCTGACCCCAGTGGTGGGGAAATGAGTGAGCAGCTGTGTGGGGCCTGGTGTCTCACTGGGGCTCAAGAAGAGCAGCACTGCCCTGCTGGAGTCAGAGCTGTAATATAACCTTCTCCTTGAGGCTCCTCTGGAATACCACAGCTGGCAAATCAGGCAACTGTTCTCACTGCAGAACAAAGCCTAATGCCCTTCTGCTCACAGCACTGTCATTACCCAGGAGCTCACAGCCGCCCCACCAGCCAAAAATAAAAATTACCAGGCCTGACCTAACTAGACACATTGGCCTCTGATTACTGGTTATCAAACTCATAATAATGTCATATACTAATATGCATTACCACTGTCCTAGTATTTTTCTTAATGCAAGTGTATATGACAAAAATATGTGTAAGTCATCATGAATAATGAAATTACTCGCTCAGCTTGGATGCCAGTTCTTGGAGAGCAGCTTCTTGGTCCTCACATATGCTTTTCAGTTGCTTGTTCTTCTCCTGAACTTTAAGGAACTCCTTAAAACAGAACAAACAAAATAAAACCAAACTAGATTATTCTCAAATTGTGTTTGCTCTATTGCCCTACTCTACTGCTCCTACTGAATCTGATCTTGCTGAGAAAGCCAAATGAATGAGTGATCCCTCATACTGTAAGATTCCAAACACAACCCAAACAGCAACTGCCCAAGATTAAACTCTCTTAGACCTTAAGAGATAATAAAGAAACATTTCTGTAGCCCACTCCAGGGAGCAAATAAACCTGACTGACTGGAGAACCCAAGAGCACCGGAGAGCCACGGGAATGACCCACAGTGAGGAGACAGAGCCTTCAGCACAACAGAGAAGGGAAAACAAGGACTGCATTTTTCCTTATCCAAAGTACTGAGTTCTGATCTCAGGACTAAAAGGGGAGTAAAAAGCCCATTTTTTTCCTCATTCTATTTGTGAGAATACATTCATGTAATCTTTCTTATATATTTGCAGAAAATCTTTAAATACCATGTCTAGGCCCATAACTAACTTTGCACTCAATTTCTAAATTACTAGTCAAAATTTGCTGCAGAATTTACTTTCTTAAGGTTAACTATTTCTTGGGTCTCTGTTCTCAGATGAGATACAGTTTCCTTTTCCTTCTGAAGATCATCCTCTAGGGTTTGCCGCCACTCTTTTTCTATCTTCAAATCTGTTTCCAGCTGAAGCCTAGAACAGGAAAAGAAAACAAACCGAAAATCACTGTGCACGACAGTATCACTTTCAAAAACAAAACTGATTTTATTTCTGGGTGCAGTAGACTATTATCATAATAAACTATTCATTTACATGTTTTCTAAAACAGAAATAATTTGTCAATATAATAATATTTTAGAAATCAGTGTAATAAACAAAGCATTATCACTTAGAAAATGCTTTTAAAAGTTAGTTTATTTAGGACCAGGAATATGGCAGAATTTTGAAGAGCTGACCTTTGAAATAAATAATGAATAAGAGAAGACTAACTCCAAAATTCTGAAGTATTTTTAAAACATGCATAAGGCAAAGCCTCTTGTCTGTATACAGCTTGTTTAATAAACCAAACCAACCAGCCACAGTGTCGTTGGTGATGCAGACAATCATTGGAGGTATCTCTGATACTATACAAGTTATTTAATTTTACACCCTTAGATGTGAGTCCTCTATTTTAGACTAAGGTTTAAGGCATTTTGAACAGAACTGAAAATAAAGGAGGAAGGACTACTACCATTTTTATTGAGCTTTCTACACAGCTGAGGATCAGCATACAGAGATATAGATTCTACTGGCTTAGCTGAACTTCAGTTAAAGGAACTAGGGCTACTCTGATAGAAAAAAAACATTCTAGCTGGAATTTTATTATTGGTTTCATGGAAAAGTTGGTGTTTAGAATGTTATGAAGAAACCAAAGGGTGGAAGCACACTGTTCAACCTTCTACATCTAAACTGTGCCAACACAGGAAAAGAGGGGAAAAAATCTGAGAGTAGTCATGCAAGGTCTTTTGATGGGAAACCTAAATCCCCATTAGTTTTCCTGTTTTAAAACCAAACACACTTTTAAAGGAAAGACTTACATTTTGGGACACTACCTCAGCATCTGGCTGGGAAAGAAGTGAACATGACCTGGAGGTTTCAGAATTGCAGAATTCTAAGGCTGGGGTCTGAACTGTTCTTTTGCCCAAATCTGCAGAGGTGACTGTGGTAGTAAAGTGAACATTTGTCATGACAGTTGAACAAGTGGATTGACATTCAGAACTTTGAGAGAGGCAGAAGAGGGCTAGTAACTGGATTGGAAATCACTGATTTTGAAGCCCCAGTCTTTGTGCCAAAGATTTAAATAGCTGATGTTTTATTTTCCCAAAGAGGGAAAACACATGTCCTTACAGGGAGATGCTAACATTACATACTGATTTAAATTAGTACTGAAGGATGTAACAGGAGAAAGACTAGAGGGCTGGCTTTTACATTAGCTTTTCACTTTTATGACTCCACTGGATTTTCACTTTTTATTTCTTGTGCAGTGACAGTTAAACCACTTCAACCTCATTCTTACACTGGATCAATCAAACTATTGTTGTGCCATTTCTGTTTAAGTCTACACTACCCCATTATCTGTGGGCTTTGTTCAAAGTGTGCTTTATTACTACTCCACTACATATTTTCCCCCACTTAGGATAATTTCCTTCTGAATTAAGCTGGCACTTCTGGCCAAGAAATAATGCTGGTTTTCCCCTTCCTTTCAAGCTGTATGCCATTTTAGAGGCACCCAAAGCCAGTTTGGCTTCCTTGGAATGACATATTTTCTTTTGCCTTGCCAGGACCTGACACGAAGATCTTTAGTATTTACATTCTGTTCAAAACCATTTAACAACAAGCAGCCTGTGTTGGAACAGAGGACATATTGTAATGTAGAATGTTTACTGCCACGCATTTTTCCAAACAGGAAAGAAGTACTCACAGCTGTTTCTCCTTCTGGGAGAATTCGTTCTGCAGGCTTTCAGATTTATTCACATATTCCTGTTTAAGTTTCTCATCCTCAGCCTCAGCCTCCATTTGAGCCTTCTCTGCTTGCTGCAATCTGGTGTAATTCAAATCAACTTTGGGTAAAACTGAAGCTAGAACTAGGGTGTAGAGGGTGAAGAAGACAAATAAAAGAAAAATGGGGAAATAGAAACATTTCTAAATAAAAACAAAGTTTGGGGGAAACTCACAAACTCAAACGAGAAATCCATACAATGCCTAGAGAACTTAGCTCCTGGGTTTGCATACAGTAAGAGAGTAATCACTGTAAGTAATAATTGCTTTATTTTATGCTCATGAATAACAGGTGCCAAAGCATGATACATATTTTAGAATCAAAGCATTTCACTTGATGTTTTTCTTTTTCCTTTAGCATACGTTCCTGTGTTATTTCTGAAGCTTTTTTCCCCCCAGGTAAATTCTGTAGAAGTATCTCGCACTAATCGCCCATTAAGACAGGGCAGAGCATGTGTTGTGCAAAAGCAGCTCAAAACAATTGAGGCATAAGGTTGCATACAGAGCACTGCAATCAGACAGCAAAAAACTTCACTAGCCTACTACAACAAAATACACCCTGACAGGACCCACTATGTCTACAGAACTACCTCAACTACATCATAATTAACTTAAATAGTCTGTATTAAAAATAATGCATTCTTACACTGGTTAAAATAGCTCCGTACTATAGACAAATCAAAATTATTAATCAATAAATGAGGGATTGTTATTTGATTTCGTATTTTCTTTCTGAGTTCCAGGTTTCTTCAGCTGACACTCCCCTTGCAATGCATTAGTTCACTGCAGCTCCTCTCTGGTGGATGTACAGTAACAAAGGCAAATGTACTAAAAGGGCACTTGTGCTATATCATGGTTACAACTGTCTGGGGAATCCAAGAGCCTGTCAAATCCCAGTGAATGTCCCCACCCCATGCACCATGTTCTGCAAAACTGTCTCAAGGACCTCTCAGGTAAGTGCTGGGAGAAATCAGTGAGACGGTTGATTTCTCACTTCCCAGCAGCTCACTGAACACAGAGCAACTCCCACCTCCCAGTGCCAGCTAAAAGGAAGATGTATCAGCAATATGTCTGCATTTGTGCTTCTGCGGATGAAGTTGCACCAGAGGGAGTTTTCAAAAGATGCTGGTAAACAAGTGAACAAGGCTGGAATGAAACTATCTCATCAACTATCTCGCTCAAATGTCCCTTCAAGGGGCTTGAAGAATGCTCCCAGTCACATTTGCAATGGTAATGCACAGAGGGTCAAGTCACGAGAAGGAGAATACTGGAAAAAAGGATTCTTTTTAAGAAAAGGTGCCTCCCCAGTGCAGAAGCTGACTGAAGCTACTACACAAGACATCGACACCAGTAGCACATTAAACCCTCCCCTAAATCACAAAATCAACTGCAGAGTTGTTTCCACAAGCAAGGCAGAAAAGGAGCTTGCTACCCAAAAGCTGCAGCAGCATCATCCCCAGCCCAGCACCAGGGCTGGCTGCACTGCTGAAATTTAGGCAGATGCTGAGCTGGCCAAAGTCTGCAGCTGGATTTGGCATTCAGATGATACTGGAGCAGATATTTGTTTTCATAGCTGCTGGTGAGGCTGGATAAGGCTCCCATTTCTGCCACAGTCTTTCTGTTGTTCTATTCAGGGTTTCCAGTTTGCGTTTTCTTTGAAGATGGAAGATAGCTATTTTTCAGTAGCCAGCTCATGTTAAAGGCTCTTTCTGCCTCCAAACCAAGGAATAAGCTAATACATAACTATGCAGCAGAAACCCTTTCTGTATTATTGCATCCTGTCTCCACTTTTTCAAACACATCCCCTCCTGCCACAGAAGTCTATGATCATTTTCCCAGTCAACTTCCACTACAAACTTCAAAGCAAACATCAGGGAGTGTATTGAGGGCAGTCAGCAGCCTAAACTCTTCTTTCTGCAGAGCAGGCAAGCAGCAGCTCACAGCAGAAACACGAGCTGTAAAGGCTGCCTAATGAGGGGTGGCGGGAGGGAAAAAGGGATCAGGCACAACCACAGGTGTTGATCTCAGTGCCAGACACAGCCAGGGAGATCCTCAGCTGATAAACGGGTTAGGCAGGTTCAGGATCTGGGCCCCACCTGTAAATCCTACTCACTGCTCCACCTCCCAGGGCAGCTGTGCTAAGCAGGAGCCACAGCTACAGAATTTGTTGGAGCACTGTCTCTGCCTGGAGTCCCTCAGGAATCAGGCTCCGAACACCTTTTCACTCCATGAGAATATTTTACCCCAGGTGACATCAGGGAGGTGGAAGCGTGCTGTAGCTGCTGGATGCCCACAGGCTGTAAGTCTTTCACTGCCCACTGGGAACAGGGATGTTGACACCACCCTCTTTTCCTACATCCATCTTTCAGAGAGAGCTCAGCTCCCTCCCTCCACCTCCTGCCACTCTGTTTAAGGAAACAGTGCTAGTTACAACCACAAAACCCCAAGAGAGCGTGCTTCTGGGATAAATACAGCCTAAAAGTGAAAGGAGTAAGCAGGGGAGAAGGGAAGTATTAGCCAGAAAGGCTACTTTTTAAATCTCTTAGTACCAAAGTACTGGAAAATCACTAATAAGAAACAAGTGCCATAAAAATGTACAGTCAAAGTAAAGATATCTAACCTCTTAAAATAAAATTTGACAAAGAAGTGATTCAATAGCATTAGAAAACTAGCTTACATTTGCTTAATAATAGTGCAGTAATTTACTTTTTTTTTTTTT
>VWZN01014808.1:149277-164559 GCA_013396955.1 Regulus satrapa
TTTTTAGGAGGGGTAAAGTGAGATCGGAGATGATGTTCTTTCAGAAAACAAAAGAGAACCCAGCTACGATCAGTTACAGTGCAGGATTTCTAATACCACTTTCAAGTTTTAATTGGAAAATTCTGAAGTCCTATTTGATCAGCAATTATTTCAACACAAGAGGTCTGGAGGAGCTTTCAGAATGATATATCCTTGACAAGTTTATACTGGTGCTGAGCCTCATTGCTGGCACATTTGACGAATGACATTGCAATAGTCCTAGTTTGAGTTAACAGATCTTTGTCGCTTTATGAATGCAGTGGACAAAAATCAAAGACAGATGAAGGCAGCAAAACAGTAAAAACAAAAATTGGGATAAAAGGATAAAAAGAAAAAGAAAAAAGAGGAAAAAAGGATGTCAATAAAAGAATATTCATGTCACTAATTTTTTAATACATAAGCATGTTTTTCATAATCAGATTTAAATGAAAAAAAAGACATGTCAAACACCAACATGACAGGGTTTATGGATATGTTATATTTTACCATTAGAAAGATCAATGTTGCATATAAGGCCACTGAATTAAAACATGTGAATCACATCTTAATATTATGTAGTACATGCAGTCTAACCATAATGTCAATTTATATTCTGGAATTTTAGTCTTTCACTTTTCAACCTTTCAGCGTGAAAACTCATTAAGTCATTGAAAGTAATGGCACTTCCAAAGCAATGGACAACAGCTTCAGCAAACAACCAGTGATCCTTGAAGGCATTAATGTTTATATTAAGCATATGCTTAAGTATAAGCAAGATTAATGCTTCAGTTTCTATTGCATTTCATTCAGGTGGGGAAAAAAAAAGGTAGGCAACAAGGAATCAGAATTTTGAAACAACTGAAAGAACAACTTTTGATATCGGCATAAAAACCTGGGACAAGAAGAAAGATGGAGAGGAAGAAAACTGAAAGATTAAGTTTGTATTTCAAGTGAATGTGTTTGTCAAAGAGAAAAAAAAAACACAGTCCAACAGCAAAGCACTAACTACAAGTTTCAGGAAGGTTTGGTTTAATATTCTAGCTGAAAATTACATTTCAATGGCAACTGTAGGAATGCATTAAGATGTAAGGGAGTGGAGTTGTGAATGAAGAGAAACAAAGATGGGGCTGTACCTTTGTTCTAGTTGTTTCATAGTTGCATTAATTTGGTTGGTCTTATCCTCTAATCGGCTAATTATTTCATTCTTTTCTTTCATGGCATCTTCAGAAACCTGTGTTACAAAAGAGGTTAAAACTGAAATGGGTATAATTGCACCATTACCTTGTGGGGTCTTTTTCTTCAGTATCTAAAGGGGCAAATGGTAAAAATGGTTTCAAGTTTTAATTCTCTTAAAGGTTTGCCTTCTAAAAACCCTCGAGGACAGTATTGAAAAAATCTTATGCCTAGAAAATTTGTAGTTTTATACTTTTCAAGTGTAGATGCTAATTAATATTTAATAAGTAGAAATGTTCCCCTCTGCTTTCCTCCCTTAGTTAATCACTTCAGAAGTCAAATTCACTGACCAAGTATTCCATCAGAACCTTAGAAGTGAAGAGCAAAAAGCTTAGCCCAGAAAATCACCAAGGTTCTCCTACAAATCAACCCCCTCAGATCCTAACACTGGAGAACATTCTCTAATTTTTCTCTCCAGCTCTATTTATATTTCTCATCCTCTGGTCCAGTTTCCTCACATTTGCAGATGGCAAAGTAGAGTCCTTTGTCCATCACTTCAATTATCTCTCCCCAGCATCCTAATATTTTTCCCCTCACTCTGCCACAGATTTGAGTGGTTTCTTGTTCTGGTTTTCACAATTTATTCCCTAAATCAAATTCATGTTTTGCATAAATAATTCACTGGTATTTGATAATTTGTTAACTGCATTTCTCAGCTGAGAGATCCATATTCTTTCAAAAAAGGCATTTAATTGTTAAGATATTTTCTTAATTTGTTAACAGATTTAAAAACAAACCCAGAACTGTAATTAGCTTTTTCTGTTTAACATATCCTTGTCTTCCTTTCTCTACTTTGGAAGGTCAGGGCTTCTCTTCAACTCCTCACTAGGTGCCTACATTCTTCTGGGTTTTTTTATACAACACAAGCCCAAAAAATGTCCTTGTTGCAGTGCAGTATTACTCTCTCTATTTCACACAGGATATTATTAGGCCATGATCTTATCCTCATGCTCTTTTCTTCCCTAAACCCAGTAAGTGACTGCCTTCAGAACTTCTCTGTATGAAACAATGGTTACATAGGTAATGTTCCAAAATGTCAAGCTGACCTAGGAAGCACAAAACTCCAGGGAACAGCAGCACTCAGCTGACCAGAATGGGAATAATGCACTCCTCTCTCTGTGATCCTTTCAGAGTTTAACAGCAGATTGTGCCTTTACCTGCAGCTTTTGGTACATTTCTACGTTAATTGCTTTAACTTCATCCAGCTGCTGCCGCAGGCCGATGAGGGTGTCCTGCTTCTCATGGATATCCTTCTCCAGCAACTTCATGGCAAGCTCTATTTCATGCTTCATGCTAACTTGAACCACAAGCTCATTCTCCATATCCTATAAAACACAGGCACAATGTAATACAAAGGATTTAAACAATTATGGAATTATTCTTTTCTGTTTTGAAACTCCAACGGAGCTGTAGCACCACCTATTTTACTCCTCCAGAAATTCTGCCCCTCTTTACCTTTGCATATTTTCCATAAATGTTACACTGATATAGCAACTGATCAATGGAAGTTTTTAACTTTGGGAGAAGACAACTCACATTATAAGTAATTATCCTGCCAAAGTTGCACAGAGTTGCCTAAGTATTAAAATGACAAAAATAGAACTGAAGTATTTGTATTTTCACCAGAAAGATTTAGCATTGATAGAGAGCATATAGTATTCCTAAAAGCTAACCTAAAAATTTATCAAAGAAAAATGTGAGGGTTTTTTACTGTTCTTCAGCAATACTACTACAGAAATACTAATGCTCTGTAAAAATTCCCATTTTATTTTAGGCAGCTAGAGAAAAGGCAGCATCTGAACTCAAGAGAACTAGGAATTGGGATGCAAAAGGCAGAAGCTTCTCTGAATTTCACAGAAAGAGAAAATTATGCAGATCTTGAATTGGAGTCTTTAGAGAAATTGGGATGTGTTGGACTGCATGAATATGAAGTGGAGAGGTAAGTACAGTTTCTAGAAGTAATTTTAAGTAAGTAGGTAGAATATATCCTGAACGTTTTAGAAATACTTTAAGTCCCTTAGAAAAACAGAAAGCCTTTCAATCTCTAAGCCCTAAGACCCAGTTCTGCAGCTTAGCTCCAAGACATAACAAAAACATAGTAAGAACATTGTTTGCAATTTTAAGATAGTACAGATAAAAAATGTCCATGAGTATACCTGTAAAACTGACACTGGTTTTCACATGTTAGGACTGAGTTTTCCTAGGTGTAGAAAGTAGGGCTAAAATCGTGTTTTTAGTTCATTGGTTAATTCATGAATAAGATCCCCTGTATTGGGGTGAGTGGGGATGCATGGGTGCCTGGATGGAGGGAGAAAAGAAGCAAACCGAAGCTGAGGAGGAGGATGAAGAGGAGGAAGCTGCTATCGAGTCCTCTGCCTCGTGGGTGCCTTTGTGACACGGGACTGGATGCCAGAGACTTTTTGGCACGGACTTTCACAATTTAGAACTCCTCCTTCGGATAGATGCCTTTTAAAATAAACCCTTTTAGCAAACAAGGACTGTTTCTGCCTCTTTGAAGGATCAAACACGAATAATTCACAGATCTGGACAGGAAGATTGGTGGAGTGAGTGCTGTGCAGGGGGCAGTGGCAGGGAAGGCTCACCTGCCGCAGCTGTGCCTCCTCGCGGAGCTGCCGCCGCGCCTCGCTGTACATCTCGTCCAAGCCCTGCCTCGAGTGCTTGTACGTCTGCAGCTCGGCCTCCACGTCCACTTTAGCTGCCTGCAAAGGCACACAGGTTCTGTCTTTCTCCATCAAAACTTCTGCAGTTTAATGGCATCGTTTTAACACTCACGGGGAATGTGAAGAAAAGCTTACAAACACATCCTGCGAGCCCAGGGCAAACATGGAAAGAGCTGTTTCTGCTCCATGGCCATGGGTTTGATACTGAGAACTGAGTAAAACCAGCAAAATTAACATCTATACTGCAGCACAGTCCTCCTTTGGTGTCACTTGAATACATTACTCATGTATATGGCTGAAACAATCTAGTGTCCTAGAATTTTAGTTTACTTATACTTAATTTATTTATTTTAAAAGCTCCACTGATTTAAGAAGTCCTTTCCCTCATAAAAGTTGTTTCTGATTTGGACGAGTTAAGCTTACTTGTAGTTGAGATGTACAAATCTTTGAATAAAAATTAGCCATGTTATGTTACAATATTAAGAGTGGTAAAACGAACATACCTCTAGATGATGCTGTGTTTTCATTAAAATCAGAGTATTTTCACTCCTTAATTGATGGTTTTCTTCCTGAAGTTTAATTATATTGTTTTTTGCTATTGCTAACTGAAAAGAAACAAATTTTAAGAAAGCACTGTGACCACTTTTGTGAGTAGAAATAAAGAAAAAAATGTTCTGATTAATGCAAGACCAAGACATTCTCTGCTCTACTCCCCCTGCCTGCCCAACAGAGGATTAGTTGATTTTAAAGAAAGCATGAAGCTCCTGGTTTTAATAATGAGTCACTTCCATCACACAGCAGCAACATGTTCAGGATACTTCACTGCTTCATGTCTGGTGAAGAACGTGCTTCCGTTTCATTGCTCCATTATGACTTAAAGATACATCATGACTTGAAAACCCTCAATTCCCTTTTCTCGCCTTCAACTTTTTTTCCCCACTTGGCTTCAATTTCCATTTTCTTTTTTGGGCATCTTAATCTATCATATGGAGCAGTTTACATAAGAAAGCCTCCCTCATATGAAAAACAAACGTATTTCCAAAAGACGATACTTTGTAACTGGACCCTACAGTATAATAGCTTCATGGCAGAATTATAAGTTAAAGGATCAAAACAGGTGGACAGTTGGGTTGAAGGCTTATAAAGGGACCAGAATACTCTGAGAATTAACACTCGGGAAAAATGTTTTCACTCTGTCTAGGTACATTATTCCCAGAGTGAGCTAGCTGTCCTCTTCAGCAGCTGAATTTAGAGTTTTCAATTTTCCACTTCATTTACTAAAAAAGGTGCTCTCTTATGAAGCTAAAAATATTGGAAACTAGTCAAGCATCAAAGATAACCAGAAATATAGGCTATGAACAGAAACACAGAACCAGACAAGTCTAGAAGCTGTATATAAACGTCAAGTAAACAGGCAAGAAACAATCCTTTGGCTGAAGTTGAGAACTGGAACAGAAATTGCTTGGTGAACTACTTTCTGTCTCTTTGTGGCAACTGGTGTCATCCATTCCAGACTAGTCATCTGCACAAATCAGACTGACAGCTGGCATTAAGAAAGGATTCTCGTCTCATTTTCTCCAAAGTTGGAAATTGCAATGTTCTACAGAATTAATGTACTGATGCTAGAGGCTACCTGGCAAGCTGACTTCAAATCCCTGCAGCTGCTGCACCTCATCTTTAGGCCAAAATAAAGGTATCTGAATATATTATAGGAACTTCCATAGCTTAAAATAATGTAAGTATATTGAGAAAAACAGTCTTTCAAAGAAAACAATATGCTACACATTACTAACATAAAGAAGTACCTCTTCAATCAGTTTAGTGTTTGATTTCTCCAGTGAGTCAACTCTTGCATGTAGACTGCTAACTGTGCTACTGAAAGGGAAAAAGAAACAATGGCATTCAAGATTACATCAAAACTCATTCAACCAAGCTCAAAAGCTTTAATGCAAGGTACAGTGACTAATGGTTAAGAGCTGTGAGGGCTGTTCCCATTACTGGAGGTTTTTCTAAATATAAGAAAATTGCTTTCCTTTGTTGAACATTTATATACTTCTTTCCAATTCCCAATGTCACCCCTGTCACTTAAACTCCTGGCTGGCTGTAACTTCCCATGCACTCTCCCTTTCCTTTATCCTCACAACTATATTGCATCCGAAAGATAAATGAGTTCCCCCCTATAGAACATCACCATTCTCCAGATTCTTTTCCTCCAAGATACATTTCTTTTATAAAATCATTTATTTCTCTGCATTATTTGAGATTCTTCCTCAGGCTATCTCTTTCTTGATGCTTCTAGACTTCATTTAGAAGTCTCACCAGAGTTTTATTGCCTTTTATTACTCTCTTGCTTTTTATAGTATCAAACTACATCCAGGCCTTTTCCATAACCTGATTGCCTATTTCTGCAGGAAGCACCTTTTTTTCAGGCTGCACTTCATCACACAGGGAAACAGAAAACCTATTTTGGAACACCATTTACTTTTTCACGTATTTCTCTGCAGTGTCCTCAGAAGCTGCCAGTTCATTAGTAACAGCAGGGCAGAGAGATTAATGCATTTTAGGATGTCTAAACACAAACAGCTGAACTGAAGTAAAATAGGAGAGTTGCTGAATCACTGATCTGGCAGGAAATTCTATGCATAAACCAATGTACAAGAACATACAGAAGCTCACCTGGATAATGACACTGCACAAATACCACTGTTCTTAATTGTGATAACTCCTTTCTCATCCTTTACTTTCATTTGCTCACATTTGATGTGCTCAGCTTTTCGATGCTGTTGAAGGTTTCTGCTCAGTGACACCATTTCAAAGCAGAATATCGTTTCTCTGACAGGAGTCTTATAGTAACCAATGATTCAGATTACCAGTATTAGAGGTTTTAAAAGATGGTTACATTTCAAAAAGGATCTAAATCAGCTGTGCTACAGATTCTGCCATAGTTATTTCTGACTTTGTCATTTGGTTTTAGTTTGTTGGGGATTTTTAGCTTTTTAAGGTCCTCAGACTTTAATTTTTCAGCTCCATAGATTTCAATTACAATACTCCTCAGAGAATTTAAATCACTGTTCTTCCATTTGCACAGTAACAAACACAGTGGTGGACTAGGTTTGCTCCAGCCAGCAAAGAGGAAAATGCTGCTTTCCTGAAAATTGTTTCAAAGGGAACCACTACCTGCCACATATAAGCAGCTTCTAGCAAGGAATGAGCTCATTCAGTTTCAGTCCTAGGCATTAAAGCCACAAACTAAAATATTCTGAAAGGCAAAGAAATAAAAACATATGGATTCACCAGAACATTCAAAACCACTTCTGGCAAACAGTTAAATAGAACACAGAATCCAGACCAAGTTTTCATTCGTGTGAAGTTATGAACCATGAGGACCTTCGTCGCTTTGGCCTATTGGTTTTGTGTTTCTTTGAAGAATAAAGGTTTTGACTGTCCAAAAGCATGAAAACTGACACTGAGCTCTCCAGGTGAGTGTCTTTTCCTACTTCACTAAATCTTCAGTCTAAACATGAAGAAATTTGCAGCTCTTTCTCTGAAGTTCTCTCACAAAGCTGTGGTACAAAAGGCATTTACTGTAAGCCTGGCCTGACACCCATACTTCAAAGTAATACTTACTTCAGTTGCCTGTTTAGTTCCTCAACATAATTCTTTTGGTCCAATATTGCAGCAATCTGTACATTTCTAAAGGAAGAACAAAATAAAATTAACTTGAACAAAATTATGTACTAAACTATGGACTGAAAATATACATATTTACCAAAGGGTACTGTCCATCTCAATTGTGTTTTTACAAAGGAAGCAACTTCATCTCATATTCACAAAGGTAACAACACATTGTTACATCAGTGAGACACAAAAAAGTCCAGTTGCTTTAACTACAATTTACCTATATGAAACATAACATACACAGTCTGAGAAGGATAAGGATGTTTATTTACTCTGCTGTAACTCTGGTTCTTTGAAGTTCTGACTAAATCCCAAGCTGAGGGCTTAAAGGTATGCAGGTTCCTTTTCACTGCCACCTAGCAAGCCTCCACTACTTGGAGGCACTAGCTGATGCTGCTGAGGTTTGCTTCAGACTGCAAATATTCTTCCAGCTAACTAATAACACAGAACAACACACTGGGGCATTTTTCTCAGGATCAGAAAATTCAATCTTTAGGGAACCTGACTTATTTCTAAAAAAGGACAGGCTCTAGCCAAGAAATCACCTGTTAACATGCAAAATAGGAGATATTTTATGGGAACATACCTTTCTTTACCCCCAATGTCATCATCACTCTTCAAATACACAGAGAAATCGATCACCCCAACCTAGGGAAAAGCAAAGGTACCGTTTCATACCATACAAGTAAGTGCTGTTGATAATATTTACAGTCTTGTACTTATGCAATTGATAAAACCTCAGTTACAGCACTTTTAAGATTCATCCAGTTTCAGCAAGAAGCTGAACAACCTGAACTATAACACTTTAACCAGGATTTTACTAAGTTTAATATTAACCTGGTTTATACAATGCTCTTCCCTGTCAGGATCCTGTTTGTTCTTTCCACGTTTTTTCTAAAAAGTCTCTTCTCCAACAACTTTTTTAAAAACATGTTTTTCTTATTAAAGCAAAATACCATCTCTAATAAACAAGGCAAAATGTTCTATCTATTAAACTTACTTTATTTCAATTCACTACGGCTACATAAACACATTTCACCACTAAGTAGCATTTTTTTAAGATACCAAAACTATGCTCCTGGCTGTGACTTCCATCAAGGTTCAGAAGTTTGCCTTTCTGCTCAATAAAACCTGCTGCTTTTCTGGCATCTCTGAGAAGGCGCCTTTCTTTATACTACTCTTCACAAACAGAATTATTCTGGACCTTTTACAAATGTCAAATTTGGTTACAAATTTTCTCAACTTGAGTTTTCTCTCTCATGCAGCAAGGCCACCCAGTGATAACAGAGGTGTAGCTAGCTACAGAATTTGTGGTCTATAATACACATATTATATAGATAAAGATATAGATATATATAATATATACTATACAGATATTATATATATTTATCTATATGTATATATTATAGATAAATATATCTATAATGTATTTAATTCTCAACACTAAGAGCAAGTTGAGAAGTTTCCTGTAATTACAGGCCTGACAACATTATATCTTCTTTTACACAAGACCAGTGCCAGCACACTGAGGACAAGTTAACCATGTGACTCAAAAGCACACACACCCAATTAGCTGTAACTTTCACAGAGAAACTGCTTTTTCATCAAATATGAGTATAGTAATAACCACTTAAGCTACTATGATTTTTTCAACAAAGAAGCTGAAAAAAACCAATCAGGGCTGAACATAGACTGAATTTATTTACAAATACCCACACATCTGCCTTTTAAACAGAATCTGTTAATATTTTCTTGGAAAATATCAGGGTTAAAAGCCAAAGCCCACTGAAAACAGGAAGAATTTCAGATTTGATTCTTGCTCTGCAGAATCAAAGTAGTCATCTACTTAGGAGGTCATAAGGTTTGTGTCAGGTCCCTGTATTGTTCCTATGATTGTTCCAGAGCAACAATAAATGAACCAAGCAGGTTAAACTGATTATGGAACTATTCTTGTCCCACAGAGGAGAAGGATGGGTCACACAAGTCAGATGGGAAGAACTCTGCTTGCTACAGCTGCTCCCATTTGAGGACAAAGCACAAAAACTTCACCCTTGCACTCCAACCACCATGTCCATTTCAAGGTCTGACCCTGCTGATAATGAGGTTAAGGCAACAGCCCCACAGATGCAGGAGCTGGAGCAGCACACCCAAACAGTCTCCTGTAGGATTTCTAACAAGTCACCGCTCCAAAGTGACAAAATTCACAAAGAGAAGTACAGAAAACTCTCATGGATTGCATGTACACTCCTTTCTTTACCTGGATGGACTTACTTGTGAATCCAGGTCTTCTCCCTTCACACACAGGTTGGCATCGATCACATTCAGCCCGACCAACAGCCCAACAATAACTGCTCCTTCTTCCTCCATCATGAGTGCATGATACTCATAAAACTCACTGTGTCAAAGGAGAAAATGGCATCATACTGATATATTCATTGTATACACATCCAATAAATTAATCATAAGTGACATACACATCTAAATTTCCTCTTACTGTAGCCTTACTACAGCATCCTTAAAGATGAACTGGGCCTGCCCATACTTTCACCTCATAAATATTTAAAAATCCAAAGTGCATGATTTGTCTCAGAGGCTATTAAAAACAAGGGATACTGCCTTGGGTTCCAGATGACTGGGACACTGGGAAGTGTGACACATTTAGATTTGCTTTGACTTTAAAAGAAAAGAAAAGGAAACAAAAACAAAAAACCAAAAAAGGCTCTTCCCTACACTTGCTATTAGCCAGTTTTGAAGAGGACACTGCAACAAATGGATGTTTGGCCACACTGAGTCAGACAACTCTTAAGTTGTTAAGAAGCACTGAAAGCAATTCAAAAGAAGAAGGGCAAAAGAACTTTTGTTATTTTGTGAAAAAATGCCCAGAATTTAGTGAATAAATGCTTGAAATTAAAGGACCCAAGGAAGAGATTAAATGGATAAAAGAGAAACATAAATGGCTGAAATGCTATATAGGTTTTTAAAATATAAATACTTCACTAAACAAGAGACTATCAGAACTTTCTTCTTGCACTTTTTAAATAAAATTTTAGATTCTATGTAAAAAACTGTCTATCCACTGAGCAAGTCCATAGCTGCTGAACACCAACGACATCCTGACATAGCAGTGTTATCTAGGCACAAAGTCAGTCTTAAAAATACGTATAGCTTGTAAAACTGAAATTAAGGTGTATCTATCTCCATTTGTGCTTTAATTACTCCATCAGACAGGGGAAGTTACACTAGAAGAGAGAAATGCCAGTGTCAGAACCGTGAAAGCAAAGTTCAAAGCAAGAGCCCTCCTTTCAATGGCAGCTCAGTGGAAACCAGACACATGGTAGGGATGAAGTCACCTCCTCTCCAGTCCTTATTCTGCACAGCAGGGGAATGCAGGATAGTTTTTTAGGAGCCTGAACCTCTAAAAATAAATTGCAAACAAAAAGCAATGAATTGTTTACCTGAGGAGGTCTCTCTGAATGATTAAACAGCGAAGATAATCGGCCATTTTCTTCTGCATCAGCGCTAACCGCAGCCAGGCCCGGGCACGGCCCAGCGGTGTCCTGAAACAAAGGGCATGAGGACAAACAGTCCCAAGTTAATACCACATTGATTTAATCATGGTCTTCAACACCTTATCAGTCCACTGGTGGAGCAATTGATGTTTCTGCAGGGGTATTTTAAACTATTCATTGAGCATCACCATCTGGACAGCTGTAATGTCTAAGCTTTGACTCCGAGCTTTGGGATAACAGAAAGATTTACAACTACGCAGCCAAGCTCGGCAGCAGACCCTGAAAAACAAGACTATAGAATGCACAAGAGCCTGACAGTCTTGAAAGTCCTGTTTTCTGCTGAAGTAAAATGTTTGCAAGAGTTGAGACTCCTTTCTGCAATTTGTTTATTAAGAGTTGAGGGGAATTGCAAGAAAATGAAGCAGATGCCAATGACAAGCCACTATGGCAGCTTCCCTTCCCAATCCTACCCTCTGGATCTACCCAACATTCCTCAATCTACCTTTAATTGTGTACAAATTCAGTGCTATCTTAGGAAGACATATATAACTGGCAAACACTAATACCCAGCAAATTACACATGGACCTTTGGAACTTCCTCTTCTAGTGCTTGCATACTTACAAGTGGTAAGCACATAAATGAGAGAGAAAAACCCCTCACAAGCTGTGTTAGGACAGGAAGAGAGTAACACACTTGGCAAAGGTTATTACTTCCTCTGGCCTGCCACAGGGGTAAATAATAATTCACATAGCTATGTGCTTTAGATAAGAACTAAATCTACAAATCAGAACCCTTATGCTGCCATACACCAACCCGTAACCAAACCCTTTTGGAATTTCATGTAAGGACAACTATAAAGCTGAATAGAAAAGCAGAGTGCAGTGGAATGGGAAGAGAATAAATTCACATTGGAGTAGGACTATGCAGGCAAGAATCTGAAAAGCTGCCTAATTCTTTCCTCTTTAGTATGTCACCTCTAGTTTTACACAGCTTTTGCTGACTACACTCATTAATGTTTGCTGCACTTTAGACTGCAGAGTGACTGATACACACTCTGCTCCTTTTTGCATTGCTGTTATCCACCTCCCATTCACCTGTGCTCTCCCCCAACATCATGTGCTAGCTGTTGAAAGGCTTGATTAATGCCAAATGACATCATGAGACACCTGCAGGTTCTCAATCAGGTCCTTTATTTTCCTACTGCATTTTACCAATACTACTTACTTAAGGCCAGGCAAATCTCTGACACTTGCTGCTATTTCCTCAGCTTCTGGATATAACTTCTCTACGAGTTCCAAAGGACCCCAGATGGTTTTATTGTAACTTAGAAAGGATTTTCTTACTATGAAAAGAAAAATCAAGTAAGTGAATTAATTTAAATTACTGCAGTAGCTTCCTTCATAGTATCTGGTGTGTGAAAGGATTAACTGCTGAGTCCAGAGTTCCAGATAACTCTTAACTGAGACCCTGGTCAGCTCACCAGTATCCAAAGCCAGCTTCCAAATTATTTTGCTGTGAATAAAAAATTGATATGCTAGAAAAAAATAATATAAAAAAGGTTATCTAATGAAAAATATTCACTATATACATACATGCAGTTGGTAAACCCTGGACCGCTTAAAACAAATGCTGTACAAAAGGACAAACAAGACGGTAAATGTGGAAATATATGTGGTGAAGAATTAATAATCACACTATTAAATATAAAAGGTGACCATTTACATATTTCTTTCAATTCTTTATGCAACATTGCACATTTTTTATCTACTTCCAGAAAGAAAGGAAAAAAAAATGGCATATTTGGGATGAGAAATAGGCAGCTAGACCAATTTCCAGACCTTTCAGGCCATGCTTCAGGCAGTGCTCCATGACAACAAAGAACTGCTGCAAAGGTGGGTAGTCAGAATCCAGAGTGCGCCCAAAGCTCAAGGCTGATTCAATGAGTCCTTTGATACTCAGTTTAGCCATGTTCAGTAAATTTGCTCTTTCTACAGCTGTAGGGTCCTTTACAGCTAAGACAACAGAGAAAAAAAACTGTTATGGTTCAAGTTTAAGGAGTGACACAAAGAAATAAAGTACTTCATGTCCACCTTGTCCAAAGAAAAACTTAATAAACTCAACAGAACAAACTGAGCAGCTGCTATAAACCACCATGTCAGAGAAAAACATCCAATCCAAAACACATTTTTAGCGTTTCACCGGGTGAATGAAAACCCGAGGCTGGGAATGTCAGCTCTTAGGTACCATCTTGTCTCAGCAGGTCTCAGAAGCAGCCGAGTCACTGCAATGAACACAGCACCTCTGCTGCACTCCAAACTCTGCTGCATGGCAGCAACCAGTGCCCCTCCCATGCTATCAAAGCAGCCTTCCTGTTATCAAATAAATTGATGGATTTATTTGGTGTATTACAGCCCACCTACAGAAGCAGAGATCATTGATTATATATATAATCACTTTCCACTGCCACTTTAATTGCACAGTGACACAAACATGTTACTTCCTTCTCAGACTGTACAGTCTCTTCCACCAAACCAGGAGCATTTTCTGGAAAATACTACATCCTGAAAATTCAGTTTTTCATCTAGCCACAAAGTACGTTCTACACAGAAAATCTTAAGAATTAAAGGTTTTGCTTTAACTTCAAGATTTTGGTAAACATTATAAAGTGTACACTACAAAAATACATTTGAGGATTAAATGCAGTCAGTAAAAAAACCATGGTTTTTTACAATCATCTTAGTCTGACAGAATGGACAAAGTTCTTCTCAGAAATTCTGCTACTCAGAATAGTGCTCAGGAAATTCTTGAGCTTATTTTCATTTATAATGAAGCAATTCAAACTTTCAGACCAGACCCTATTTTCTCAGAAACATAACAAGCCTCTGTTTATTCACTATCATCAAAGTAACCTGGAAAGAAACAAAAGAGTTGATGATTTACTGTTTAATTAAATCCAACAAGTGAAGTAAAAAAAAAACCAAACTTTTTTAAAAAAGACATCGAGACACAGATATCAAAATATCCTGTATATTTCTCAGACAGAAGAAAGACTCCTGTCTGAGAAAAATTAAAAATCAGTGAGCCCGTTCCTTTGCAAAATAGAGTATGTGTATAGGACTGTATCTGTTTGCACATCAGAAAGCCCAAATCATCATAACAGATGGATATTTTATCAGTTCCTCAACAGCAATGAAATGACTTGTCTCATTTCCTGCATACTTTAGCTATTTAGGGATTGGATTTTAGAAACCCTGAAAAATACTTTCTAATATTCCATTTCTCTAGTTGCCTGCCAAATACCCAGCCACCCTACGACAACGAAACCTATCTCTGCTTTCTAGAAATAAAAATGACTGAGATTATGTATCTGCAACATAATCTTATTAAAAAAAAATAAAGCCTCTAGTCCCCCAGAACTTCAACAGAAAACTCAAAAAGACACTAGAAAACACTCAGATAACACTCAGATAATGAGAGACAGGGTTCTGACAAAACTGTACCCAATTAGCAGCCACAGCTCGCTGCTTTGTCTCTCCCTGCCTTCTTGCTCAGCTGCTGAGGACTGACCAGGAGCGGCACCAGCACAGCATCCCTGGCTGGGACAGGAGGAGGCTTGGAACAACAGCAGCCTCTCTGCTGGAGAAGCAGACCTCCTGCTTTTGCATTAGCTTGGCTACTGACAGTATTAAATACAAGTGTTAGTGTAGGAAACGCCTTGCTCAGTGCAGACTTCGGGAAGGCAGCTCTCCCTCGCTACATATCCTGTGTATTTCCCCAAAGGCATCATGAAAATTCCTTTGTCAGGTGACATCATTTTGACTTCTGGAGCTGATCCTCCTCAGACAGACTTCTATGTCTGATGTCCTTTTAATTATCAGCCCTGCCGTCTGTTCTTTCTGAGGCAAAATGCATTTTATGTCTGTTTTAAAGCATGGTCTACATGCATGTTTTTCTTCACTTGCTCCTTTAAAAAAATCATATATATACATACATATATACATATATACATACATACATACATATATACATACATACATATATACATACATACATTCATATATATATATATATATATATATAAAACCCAAGATTTAGATTTTAACATCGCGTGTGAAATCCTAAATCCTAGCTGCCGCTCGGGTACTGTCCGGGGTACAGCAGC
>VWZN01014808.1:164834-185157 GCA_013396955.1 Regulus satrapa
CGCACTGCCCGGCCCTATCGCGATAGCCCCGGGCACCGCCGCACTGCCCTATCGCGATAGCCCCCCTTTCTGAATGCCACCCCGGGCCCAGCTGCCTGCCCGGAGAGCAGCATCAGGGATGGGCAAGAGCACCAGGGCAGCCTTGGGCACAGGAAGCCTCGGCCAGGAGCCAGCACAAACTTGAGACTCCTCTACCTTCCTTTGTGACAGAAAGCTTCAATTCCTAGCATTCACTCCAAATAATAATTCTGTGGCATTGGATAGCACGTATCAGGATAAATAATATTGTTCTAGAAAAATCTGTGAGTTTAGTAGCTTCAAGGTAACATGCTGGGAATCAAAACCGGTATTAAAAAAGAATTTTTTTTTTTTAAAGTAAATTTTGAGGGTTTAATTTGAGAAAGCCCTAGAATGGGAATCTGGCTAGAAAGGAACCAAAACACACAGAGCTGTTTATCACCAAGCATGCTTGTCACATCCAGACGGGATCGCAGTCAATGCTCACTGCGCCCTAAGCACTACAGTATGCTTTGCTTAATAATGATTCTTTCCTCTCACCTTTTTGGGCAAGGTTTACCATGGGAAGGTGTTTTAAAGGCAGCACATGGAAAAAGTGATCCTTTACTGCTAGAAGATACTCACTTGCTATGTTTATTCATTGAAACAGTGTTTTAGAGAATTGCATCTCAATTTTGAGGCTGCCAGAGCAAAACATGGTTTCTGCTGTAGACTGCTGCTCAGTCTAATTTTTACCACATGACAAGAAGGAAGGATGCATTTTGAAAGTGGAAAAAGAAATGTTATTGTGTTTGTTTTTGGTACAAGTTCATAATGGGATGGCAATACTTCTAATTTATTTATTAAGTTTTTAATGGAACGTAAACCATTTCCTGGATAAGCATTACTTGGTATAAGAAAACAGATTAGTGAAATCTTAAAAGCTTTCTATACATAGATCCCAAACACAGAAAGAGAATCTCTTATAAAAAAGTATTATTTTTAGTATATCTAGGATATCCTAATTCTAGAATATTCAAATATCACAACTATAACAAAGAGCATATTTTACCCTATTTTTTTCATCTTTTGAAAGACCCAGAGCACAGGCACAGTTGGTGAAGCATGTATTTTCACCTGACAAAGGAGGGTATCCTGTCAACTTTTCAAATTATTGCTTTTCTGTTCTAAATCTTTGCCTTGTGTACAGCAAAGTACTAACAAAGTATAAACAACATTAACGAAACCAACATTAATCTTTTATTATTTCAAACATTACAAAAAGTTAGGGAGCAGTTTAAAAGAGTGAAAATGCCCACATTTAACAAGTTTCTCTGCAACTGTATGCACGCAGCTATTTGACATTGGTCCAAGAGAAAACAAATGCTAATGATTCTGAAGAATCAAAAAAATTTATTTTCCACCTTGGAAGGAAACTTCTCTGTCCCTTCAGTCTAGAATATGAGGTACCATAAAGTAAACTAACACAGATCTCTCAAGTAAAAGGTATTTTCTGGTTTTTATATGCCATCATCTTTAAAAAAATAGAACCTGAGCATGTCAACTTCTTAGTCAGCAAGCTGCATGTCTAGTTTTGTTCCCTGGGAAATTTTTGTTTTGAAGACTACAGATCAGATAAACTGAAAACAAGAGTTCTACTAGGAAGCATTTCACTTCAGATTGATCTGCTGAACACATTTGTTAGTAACGGGGGATTAAGTGAATCAGCATCACATTCCTCCCTGATGTATGCAAAATCGAGAGATCAGAAGTGTCATCGTGGGATCTCATCATGAGAGATTAATTACATTATGTATACAAATATAAAAGACTTCAGCATTTTGAAAGCAGGAGTACACTTCAAAGGACAATGTGAGGCTTTGAAGAAGTTTTTCCTATTTTTTTTTTTCTGAACAGCACAGCACCTTAATTAGGAATTGTAACAAATGGTATTATTGCATGCAAACTACATTTTCAAGTTTTTAAAACCAAACTGAGCCCAGACAACTGTGACTCAATACAACACTGGTTTACACTCCCTTCCTCTTCAAGTGTTTCCTCGCTCACTTCTGCAGGTAACTGTTCATCAAGTTAAAAGAGAATACAGCAATATCCAGTAGTGGAAGGAACACAGTGCTTCATATTTCTCGTTTGTCACAAGCAAGCTGGGTCCTTTAGCACTGTAACCATCAGCTTTTTCAAGAAATGTCTGTTATTCTACTGAAAGGAAACTTCCAAATAATCGAAAGCTTCCTGTTTTGGCTGTCGCCAGACCTAGTAGTGCATATCAGCATTTCCCAATTACCAGTTATTTACAATAAACAACAGCAAAAGAAAAGATACAAAGGCCTGTAAAGCTTTCCATCTTCCCACTCATAAGATGTTACACTTGTGGATACTTTCATAAGCCCCGGCTGGAAGATTCAAGATGTAGCAAGTTAAGGAAGCATCTGGACAACATTTTGCTTTCCCAAAACCTGTTAGAACATGCATTGGTGTTTGCAAAGAAAGCAGCCAACAAGGTTCTTTCCTGTTTAAATAGGAGAGAGGAACAGCAATAGCTAAAGCTTATTCAGTACAATGCCAGAGAGAAAGAAAAAATTACCAAGTCATCTGAAAATGACAGTATTTTCCTTTCCACCAAGATTATACATGAAGCAGATGTGTTAAGAGGAAGAAAGCAATCACACTGACATTAAGATGCCAAGAAACTAGAAATGATCATAGGAAAAAATGCAAAAGCATTAAAAATTCAAAATTTAGGCCTCAAAATCAAAAAAATTATGTCAAAGTTGACTTGCAAGTCAGCATTGACTTTTTCTGCTTTTGAAGAAAGAGAAGGTTCTAAACCCAGCCACTAGCTTGAGCTCAAGTACACTTCTGGCAAATTTACCCAGCACATTTTGTGCTGTGTTGCCAATCACTGTTAAAGGTATAACCTAAATCATCAGTGATCTTCTTCCCATTCTTACCTCAAGTCTCAGTGAGTCAATCTTACCTTTCCCCTTCCCCAAACTAGCATGGAGAAAAAGGATATCATTGCCTGTGACTGCAAATGGCAGAGGAGCTTCTCCAAGGGAGGATAGCAGCAGAGGGATGGAACACAGCCCACCATGACCAGCTTGTGCTTGGCTCTTGTGATAGCAACGTTCAGGCGGCGCCAGTCCTTCAGGAGGGTGCCAAGCTGGTAAATAAATGTCACTTGCTTTTATTTTTCTTACTTATGGACATAAACCACTCCTTTTCAAAATGCATCTAAACGACTACAATTGACTGGAACAAAGTTAATGTGACCAACTTACATTTTCATCAATACTGCTCCTAACAAAAGACACAATTATGATGCTTTTGTCTCTTCCTTGGTATTTGTCAACTGTGTTAACTTCCACTCTGCTCTCCTTCCATTTTGCCATCAGATCAGTGATTGTTTTTAACTGATGTCTGTAGGGTGATATAATTCCAATGTCTGAGGGCTTACAACCAGCCTGAATGAAAAAGAAACAGAAGAAAAAATGTCCCTGCAGTTGGCTTGGGAAACAGTACGGTCAGAAAGATTCTTCTAATTAAAAAAAAAACCAAACCAAACCAAAACAAAACAGTGCTTCAAGATATTGTATCTACACTAATAGAACTGTAGGCATAACTAGTATTAACTAAATAAGATAGAAAACATTAGTTACTGCAAGCTCCCAAGCTTCATCTTAACTTGGCACAAAGACAGATATCCTTGAAATCCTCATTTTTCTTTCCTTAAACTGCGAGGTAAACACTCAGAGCTCCAGGTCTGTACTACTCCTCAAACTGACTGGATTAAATGGGGAACAAAGGCAAATCCTCTCCCCTCCCTCCCAAGAAAGGCCTCATCTCTCAAAAGAATTTGGAATCCAGCCTTTGTTTTTTGCATCTCAGATTCAAGCAGGCAAGGGACAGAGAAGGGAATGCAGACCTCGGGCTCCTTGACATGAAGCCAATCTTCAATTTATCCTCAAGATTATCCTTGAGAGAACTACCCAATATATACAGTCACCACTACTAAAGCACTGTAAAAATATTACTCATAAAGCTCTCCCTCCAAACCACACAATAAAGTAAAAGGTACCTTAATAAATAAGGATGTGAGGAAAAGCACTATTTTAGCTTCTGTCACATTGCTTATGCCACCTTTTTCTGCATGTTCTGGTGCTGGGACCTTTAAAAATACAAAAGGAAAATAATTACTTTTGCTGTCTGTAATGAGGCACTGCATTCTGTCCCTAACTCACTGAGTCATATGTGGATTTATACTAATGGTATTAAATAGAGAAATAAAGTTAAATGCTGAATTTTACTAAACAGAAGAGCCTGTACTGTGAATAAACTTCAGAATACTGCATTTGCAAAACAAATTGCAACAATCCACAAAAATTAGTTTCTACCACTAGCCTGTCACCCTAAGAAATTGCCAAAGCTTAATCCTCTGACTTTACAGTTCAGCTGTATAGATCATCAACCAAAACATTTATATCATATATAAAAATATAAATTAAATACATATATAATTTCTACATCATAAATCAAAAAAACACAAAAATTGACATATTCCTGCTGATAAGGTAAGAGAACAAATTACATTTTATATGGGCTTTTTGCTTTAACACTTTCCATACAACACTATTTAGAGTGAATTTTCTTCATTCCATGGCATAAAGGATAATTTCTTTTTTAATGTTTGAAAGCCTAATTTTTAACCTACAGCAAGAACTATCCAAAAGGGTAGCATTAAATTGAACTCCCAACCTTTAAATAAAGTATTCACTGAATTTACCATTTCTTAGCTATTACCTCCCACTGTCTACATCATGTATGAGTGAGGCAAACAAGCTCAGGGCATAGACTCTTGCCATTGTAGTGTCACAGTTCTGTAATTTTTTCTCTTTGCTTGACTCTTTCCTTCTCTAAAGCAGAAGTAGCAGCAATAGCAATGAATGTGTGTTTGGAAGCCTCCAATCTCCACGTGCTCAAGTTCTCTTCAAGGAGAAGAGCACTGTTTCACTGCACAGTTAATTGCTGACCACACTGCCATTAGTGCAGCTAAAAACTACACAGAAAAAAAAGCATCTTATGAAAGAAGTTCTAAAAGCTGTGTCATGCTTATGGTAACACATGCTTACATTTATATTTCTCCTGTTCCCGTAGGACACCAGCAGAACCACCAACAAAAACAACTTGGGCATGGAAGTTCCCAGGGGACTTGCTCTAAATCAAGGATGTCATTTTTCAAAGAGCCAGCCCCAAGCTGTCAGAGAAGTGCAGACTGACACAGAGGTTGGTAGGAAAGAAACAAATAGATTTCCGATTGCTGTCACAAACACATTGCACTGTTAAGCAGAAAACAATAGAAGCTTTTTCTCTTCCTTTTAAAGCCAACATAATAAATGTAAGCTTCCTGGTGGTATCATGGTGTTTTTCCCTTTCTTCTCTCTGTATCCCTCCCCCACCAAGTCTACTTCTTCATAAGCATTTCTTGGTTACACTTTAAAAAACACAGGGGGAAGAAACCTACTATGAAGCCAAAAGAAAGAAATGTTTTTCTTTGTTGTCATGTTCAGTGGGTTTTTTCCATTTCCCCCTCCATGGCTACCACAATACATGGAGTTCTGAGGGCAGGACAGGAAGTCCAAAAGGAGAAATTACATTATAGCTTCATGCCTCAACAAATCTAGAACATTTTAGAAATAAAAACTTTCCTCCTGGCTCTATCAAGAGGACAGCTGTCTTACATTTGAAATGGCCTTCCTAGGGAAAAAAAAATGGAACAGAAACTCTACTTTTGTAATTAGCAATTTTGCTATGATTACTAGATAAACAGTGTTTCAGCCAGATTCCTATTAACAGGCCTCTTCCCTGGGACCAACTGTCTGCTTTCCTGGGAGAGGGACTGCAGCTGTCGAGGCATTCCTGGAAAATGTCTCTGTTAATTTAGACATTTTTAGAAATTTCTCTAAGTCATCAAAATAAACACTGCTTCTTTTTAGGTCATTGAAGAGATTCTATCAGAACTGTAGTAAAACAATGTAAGTCCGGTACAATGACGTAGAGAGCACAGAAACACTGGTGAGTTCTAACCAGGGTCAGCATGAAAGGTCATCAGTTGATATAATTATTGACAAAACACGGTATTAACAGAAATCAACACTAAACGTGTTAAGGAAGAAGAAAGACTCGAATCATAGCCCAATCTCCAATTTCAGTGACAAGTATTAGAGACCACAAACAGGTACTAATTTATTAATCTTTTTCCTCATGCATTTAACTCTTCCTCATTTTTCCTGCAAGTCGGTTTCTTTGCGGAATTTTTATCCACACTAGAATTTTATTTCCCCAGCAAAATTTTAAGTGTCCATGAAAGGACACACCTAAACCAATTTACTCATCCTTTACACTTCAAAGTATAGAATGTCTGCAAAATTCCATGGAGAATTGCATTAATTCAACTGGCACACAGCTTTGACACCACTGACCCTCAGCCGATGGAAATAAGGCCATTCCCTGGTTGCAAAGAATTACATTTTGAGCTACACTTCACAGGAAAAACAAAATTCAAAATCCATTCAATATTTTCAGAAACAGCAGTTAAATTCAAGTTTTCAGCTGTTCTCAGCTGTGATGTTTCCAGCAGCAGTTGTACCACCCCTGCTCAGCTCTGCCAACAGTACCAACAATGTTTCTGTGTGTGCTATGATCCTAGAAGAACACTTTCTGAAGTTCCCTGTTTTACCCTGCCTAAGCTGAAGGAAGTTTTACATGCTGACTGCATTAAGACCTTACAATGTTTGAAAGAGCATAATGAACTTTACCTTCTCTGTGTTCAGAAAACACACAGGTGTGTCTGGATCAAGGACTTCTTTCAGCCATGTCTTTGAAGCATCCCCAAGGTCCAGTTTCAATTTCTTTAGGTTGGGCAAGTTAACAGTGGCATTTGACACTTTCTCTGAGCCACATTCCAGTTTGCCTTCATATACCAGCATGTTACTCAATGACATAATCTTACTAAAGGTTTAAAAAACAATAAAAGGCATAAAAATCTCACCATTTCAATCCCATATTAAGAACCCAATTTTATAAATAATCATTGAAAGTACCTGTTCATTCTGTATTGCACAGTTAATTGGACAACAGCATTTTGGTTTTGTTCCAGCCTTTTAAATAAGCTTTCACTCATACCAAGATCTCTGTTACAAAACAAAAGCCAAAATGTGTCAATCAGAACACTGCAAAAGCCTTCCCAGAATTTGTGACTAGTAATTGCCCAGCAGCAGCATTTTATCTTACCTTGCTTCTGCATTCAGCACAAGTGGAGGCAGCTGCTGATGATCCCCCACTAGCACAAACCTTTTGGAGCAGAAGAGTGGGCCCAGGCAGACGAGCTGGCTTATTTGGGAAGCTTCATCAACAATACAGAAGTCAAATTGCTTCTGAACAAAGATGGGGTGATTTACTCCCATGCAAGATGTTGCTACCACTGGCTGAAAATTGAGACACACTTCAAGAATAGAGTACATTTTATGACCTTTAGCACTATGTTGTCCATATTAAAAGAAAATAAATGTTTCCCATTAAATTGAACTAAGCTGTAAAATCACAGAAATCAAATTATTAGTCCTCAAAATCAGACCAGCATAATTTAGACATATATTGCCCTGACATATTCTTGCATCAATTGCAAGTGACAAACAAAAGCAGCTTTAGAGCAGACTGTAGCAAACAACTGGTTCCTGACATGTGTTCAGAGTGATGCCAGGTTCTACTCATGGACAATTCATGGACTGTGCTGAAATGACTATTGTGAAAAATCAGGTGGTTGTCCTTTTTTTCAGTACTGAAGAGAAAATGAAACGACAACAGCAGCACAGCTCTTCCCACCACTGTGCTTCCAGTGCAATCCAAAATGACTAAAATAAGAAATGCTAAGTCATTCCCCTTATGACTTCAGTCATTCCCCTGCAACACTTATCAAAGAAAAGGAAATGGCAGCTTTTGTGAAGTTGGTATTTACTCCAACTACCATCAAACTTTATTTTTTCAGTGAATTTAATTTAAAGCTGCCACTGACTCATTATGGCAGCTGACCCAGCTCCCATTATGGTTTGCATTAACATTCACATAGACAGCACCAATCTCTCAATCAAATATCAGGTCAGCTCCACAGCATTCCATTTCCCCAACTGCTGATGGTACTAATGGCACAGGTAGCACAAGTGGGAGGGAGAAGGGACAAACAGCAGCAGTCTGTAAATAATGCTAAAGGAGGCTGCAGCAGCCCATTCTCAAGATCTCAGACAAAACCACTGGAGTCTTTGGGCTTTCTTACTTACAATGATGAGTTACTTTGTGTGGACATAAACAAAGCTTCTCAACTTGCAGACTTAATGTAGGTCATTACTGGCTATAAAGAAATTGAAACAATGCAGATGTTGAGTATCTCTTTCAGCTCAGATTTCTTACAGCAGTACACACCCTTGGGATGTGTTCCTTCTCTGCAGCATCCAAACAAAATACTAATGTAACTATCTTTAATAATTTGTAGGGCTAGCAAAAAAACATTTTTATTACCTGACTATTATAGAGCTCTTCCAAATCTGTTACAGACTTAATTGATCTGGACCTGCAGATTTCTTCTTCTGTATATTTCTGAATATCTGGATGAACCTTCTGAGCTCGCCCCAAGCGCAAGAAACCAACTTTGAATTTGGCCAACTTCAGCAGGACATTGTCTACAGCTGTGTGTGTAAAACTGGTCAGAAGGACACTGAAGCCACAAGCAGAAAGAATTCTCACCTGATGAGTGGCAAAAGGAAAGAAAAGGAGAAGCTGTTAGCTCATCTGCAAGAATCAACAATCCCAGGTTTGAGCAGGCAAAACACAGAAGGGGTTTTGGAGGGAGCCAATACTTGGTCTGTATCAGTCTCCCTGTGTCAGCTGGCCACTGACAATGTGGGCAACGGTCCTGAGGGTTCCCATGGACAGCAGGCCCACAAAAACAGCAGAGCCAAGACCCTGGATGTGCACTCACATGGAACTGCACTCCTAAGATCCCCCACAAGCCTCACAGTCCATTCCCACAGCACTGCTCTCCACGGCAATTCAGCCAGGACAGATTCAGGGGAATGGGCTGATCTGAAGAGAGCAGCAGCTGTCTGCTCTCCAGCCTCCTCCTTCCCCACGAGCTGATGACAACTGGAAGCAGGAGGATACTGCTCTTCCATTAAAAACTCGCTCAGCCCACAGCCTGAATCCAGTATGCTCCTACAGTCCTTTCCTGGGGAAAAGAGAACCACCAGCTAGAGGAGATGGTAGCAGGCTACACATAGATTCAGCCCCACAGGTTCATACAATTTACAGTGGATAAGTTACTGGCTTCTCAAGGAGTCCCTCTTCTGAGCTGTAACTCAGGATTTGAAGATTTGTTGATATTTGGAGCCAAAGAATTTTAACACTAAAGGATCACAGAAATGATTAAATATCACACTTCCATCTCTTCCTTCCCACATATACTCCAACACATGCACCAGACAATCCTACTCCACAAAATCTATTTTTTCTTCTACCACATATAGGTTAAGCAAAAAAAAGTGTGTTTTCTTTCTTGAAATTATACAGATGCTGTTAGATTAATTCATGACACTACACCTTTGGTTTAACTCTAGTCTCTAAATCTCACCAAAAAAATTAAACACCAAGGTACATGATCTTACTAGAGCACATATTGTGGTCGTTTTTCCTGTTCCTGGCATACCCACAATAAGTGTGTAGTCTTCTGAAAGTAGCACTTGTTTCATCGCCTGTTTCTGAGGCTTATTTAGACCTTTCAGAAGAAAAAAACAAAATTAAATTACCACACTTCATCATAATTGTAATAATCACTGAAGTCAGGGCAAAATTACAATTTCTTCCTTCACTAAAGCCCTTAATAGAGACAAGATCTGAGCGAAGTCTGTAGGTTCTAATGAAGATATGACATTAAACAAGATATGACATAATACACAAGATAAGTAGTAAAGGGTCTGCACTACGGTCCTAGAAATAAATAATTGAAGACCTTTTTATTTTTAGACCTTTTGTGACTTTTTTTTTTTCCCTAATATCTTAATTGATCACCTCCATATATTGTGTCTGGGCATTTGTGTTTGATCATACCACTTACATTCAAGCACACAGCTCACAGGAAGGGGTGATGAGCTGCACATACAGCAGCATGTTTTTTTGAACAAGTATTACAGCAGAGCTGGTTTGCCCCAGTCTGATGCAAACAAGCAGCACATTTCAGCTATTTGGACCAAGCAAAGCTCAAGCAAAACAAGATTTCAAACTGAGGTTTTATAAAAAATTCAGTTTCCTCTAAGAGAACTCAGTTAAATTTATGTTTTCACAGGCAACTCTGTCAGAGAACAAGGAAATATTTCCACCAAATACAAGACACTGCCTCATACCTAAACAAGTTTTGTTTATAAATAAGTGCCTCAAAGCATGACACCACACAGCTACCAACAAGTCAGCAAGAGTGATTATACAAGGAACTGTTTCCTCCAGAGCCCATCTCCTTCCTCTCCTTCAAGGTCAACCTCCTCCATCCCAAGAGCTGCGTCTGTTCATTCCTTCCGGAAAGGTTACAGAGGGAATCACTCCGTCTGCAATGCTGCAAAACTGCTGCAGCTGCTAACAAAAGTTAAAGAAAGTTGCAAACAAGTATCTGACTGAGCCTTCCTGTGATTAAATGAGTCTTCAGCTAGTTGAAAGACATGCAAGGCCAGAACTTGGTTTTAATTTTTAAGCTGAAAACTATCACTGGACCCCAAAGTAGGACAAACTCCTTATATCTAGCATAATAAATACTTTGGCTATAGAGACCTACTACTAAGCAGAGGATTTGAGGGAAAGTCACTTTGTACCCTTTAAAATATTTGCAACAGTTTCCTTTGCCTCAGGAGGGAGGACGGAGCTCAAGTGCTGAATAAAACGTGGTTTCTGGAAGTCAATTATCAAATTGCGGAGCCTTTCACTATGGATAGAAACAAGAGAAAACTGAGTTACAATAAGAGTTGCCAGTTGAGAAACTTTATCTGAAAATATTGAAAGCATGAAATTAAATTGATTTTTCATACCTGACTGGGGAATCTTTCATCAATTTAGAAAGATTTTCAAAAGGGACTCCTGTACCAACATCTCCTTCGTCATGATCCAACCTAAACATGGTGTTCTTGGGGAGGTTTGACAAATTCCTGAAGGATGACAAGAACGTGGATAAAATAATTTTGTTTACCAGCCCAACGTTGATTAAAGGCTTATTACTACATGTTAAATGATACCTTCCAGAGATCCCAGAGTGAAGCAATAGCTCATTGAAATACACTCTTAACTGATCTAAAGAAAGCGTGATCCCAACGAGGGATAATAACACATAAGCCCAGTGTAAAGAAAATATATAGACAGAACAATGAAAGTTACTATTAACACAGTAGTCACTTCATCCATATAGATTCATGCTAGAGACATAAATAAATAAAGTTTAAATGTGCATTTATTTATTCAAACAGCCTGGTAAAATTGACCTGCATAGATACTGAGCAAGTACTGACAGTTTCAGTCAAGACAAGAGAATTCCTGAAGGGTATTTAGTGCAAAGCCAGTAGGAAGAGTCAGGACACGCCACAGCTTTTTGGACACCTTGCAGCCCACTTCCTCAAGCCAGTGCCAGAGTGTTTGCAAACAGATACTTTTCTTTTTACTCTATTACCTGCCCAACAAACAGGAGACTTTCGTTCCACTGACTTCTCTAACATAGCCAGTAGCCAAACCAAGTAAACCCTTTTCCTCTCCACTCACAACCACTCGATCACCAACCAACAGGTTTGTTCCAGGTATGGCACCACTTCTACGCTGGAAAAAATGTAGATACTGTCCCTCGGAAATTTCATGGACTTCATCAACTCTGATCATGTTTCCAACACAATCTCCGGACTTCTCTCTGCAGATATTAAAAAAAAAAAAATTAATATTAAGATCCTCTCTGTAAGAGAACTATTGAGGAAAAACCTCACAAGTTATAAAACCATACCACTCACAACCAGCTATCAAAACCAAAATACAGAACAGGGGAAGGGGGGAAGGGGAAGGGAGAGGGGGAAGGGGAAGGGATCATTGGCACGAGTTGAGAAATAATACCTTACCTTTCCAAAGAGGGTATCATCCATATATTTTTATATCCCTTTTTATGCTCTCCACTTTGCAGCTCCAAGGTTAACATCAGATACCAGAGGCTGAAATACTCTAAGTGGGAGGGTTTCAGGTGCTGGGTCTCTCTGTCAATGACAGCCACCATAGCAGGAGGAAAGGCCACACTGGCCATCTTCTGCTCCACAGCTCTAGGAATAGAACCAACCACAGGAAAGGCTCAGCCTGGATCCTTTTTCACCTGCAAGTCCATATGTACGTAACAACAATCCAAATATCTACTGCAGCATACCGGACAGGTGAATTTATCATTACTTGAATAAAGTTGAATCTTTATCCTTAGTTCAGATGCATAATCTTATATGAGTAACTTCACACCATCTCTATGATTTTGAAGGGCATTAAGTTAATCAAAGACCAAATAAAGGCATTTCAAAGATAGTAATGTATACACTTACAGAGTTGACCTTTTCCTCCTTTTATTGTAACATTAACATTACTTCTTTTACTGTAACATATTAACATTTTATTGTAACATATTGTTCTTTTCAGAATTAGCCAAGTAATAGGGTACACAAGCAAACTTCAAGTCAATTTATTTCAAAACTAAATATCAATAGACATTATACCAAATCATGCATACAAAACACAACCAGAGAGAGAAAAGCTTATTCAGAAGTAAACAGTTACCCAGCTATAATCCTGCTGCTGCAACAACTGAGTATTAGAAGCAGAATTGCACAGAAACATATCATGTATCCCCACAAAGCTCCCTCCAGAAACACTTTCATCCCCCAGAATTTTAAAAACAACCAGGCATTCTATTTCCACAAGACCACTCCAAAGGCTCTCTTGTTCTAACATACCTCATTTGATCTCTTCCATATACAATTTTGGTTGTATTTTTGTGCAGCACAGAGACTAAAACTTGTAACAGTTGTTAAAACAATTCAGTAACTCTGTGTGAAATGTTACTGAATATTTGCTCACTACTTTTCTTGAACAGGAGATGCAATAACACTTCATCAGAGTAGTACCAATGTATTACTTGTGTCATATCCTACAGGGAATCAATATACTTCAGGATGAACCTGAAAGAGCAGTTCTCCAGCCAGAACTCAGGCCCAAAGATTTCCTCTTTCAGAGAGCTGCAAGAATATAGCTTTTTAAACAGATCTGTTATTGTCATCAAGAATTTTGTTGAGACTGAGCTCAGATTTTGTCTTGCAGAAAGTTTACCTGAGCAAACATATTAAGTCCCTGTAAGATCAGGAGCTGAATTATAAAAGTTGTAGAGAAATTTGTGGAAGATACTTTTGGGATGGAAAAGTCCTCAATATATACAAAACTGTCAACCCCAAAAACAAAATTATTATATCAAAAGATACAATTATTCAATCTCATTTAAAAACATTAGTCAGACTTTTTTTTTTTCTTTTTTTACCTGCTGTAGAGAAAGCAGTTGTGCATTTGGGAGCAATATTTACATGCTTGACTGTCATCAATCACAGGAGGCAAAGCAGCAAGCTGGGAATTCTGCCTTCCCACATCAGATTTATACGTACTGTGGGTTAAGTAGAAGGCCACATGATTTCTTAACTTCATTAATTCTGTCGAAAAAAGAATAAACTAAGCTGATGGTTTTGTTTGTAACAATTTCTACCTCAAAAGTAATTAACTACCAACTTTTTAGTCAGATAAGAACTGACTATTCACAAATAGCAAAGTCTTTGTGCCGTGTTAATAAAACAACTGAATTTTTAACAAAGTTTAGTTAACATTATAACAAGCAAAGCATCCCCAAGTACAGCTATTTTCATAAGAGTAAACTTTACACTTATAAAGAAAGATTTTAGTAATATTTAAGAGAATTATCTTTTCCAGAAAAGGGGAATAACTTTACCTCTTCTGTCCATTCGAGCTCCAGAAACAGGATACATTGTACCAGTTTTTAGATAAAGAAGAAATCCAGCTTCAGGATCTACTCTCCGCTCTAAATTCAACAATGTGTACAGAATCACCTGCAAACATTACACATAAACTTATTCCAATAAAGTTGCCAATATAGTGGTTTAACCTCCAAGCAGCAACCAAGTACCACACAGCTGCTCACTCACTTCCCCACATTTGTTGAGGGTTAAGATAAAGACAGTTTAGTAGAGAAAAGAAATGCCACACAGGCAAGCAAAGCAAAACAAGGAATTAATTCACTGCTGCCCGTGGCTGGACAGGTGTTCAACTATCCCCAGGAGAGCGGGGCCCCAGTCACAGGGAATGGTGCCTTGGGAAGGCAAAACTCCATCACTCCAAATGTCCCCCTTCCTTCTTTCCCCCACTTTATATACTGAGCATGATGCCATTGGTCTGGAATGTCCCTTTGGCCCCCTTTCCTGCTGTGTCCCCTCACTTCCCATCACCCCCGGTCTCCTCCGCAGCGTGGCCCTGAAAGGCCTTGGCTCTGTGTGAGCCCTGCTCAGCAAGAACAGCAACATCTCTGTGCTGCCAGCCCGTGCCCAGCACAAATCCAAACAGAGCCCACACTTATCTACTGGGAAGAAAAGCTATTGCTAACCCCAGTCAAAACCAGCACAGTATTAAAACCAAAATATATTCTGTGTTTAGTTCTCCCACAATTTATAAGGTTAAACAGCCATTATTATCACAAGTCTTCTAGAAGATGTAAGTAATAAGAACTTGGCCAAGGATTTAAATTTAAATGCATTTTAACAAGGCTACTACGTCTCTAAATCAGGCCAGCTATCTGGAAATATGTACAACACTAATTCCTGAAACAGTCTGCCTCAACCTAATATTTGAATGGAGTAAGAAGAGACTGAAAAACAGACATTTCACCATAAAACCCAGAAGTGTGTTTGAAAGTGGTACTTCTTACCACTCAGTTCACTTTCATTTTATACCAGCAGCTTTGAGCATGTCAGGATGAGCCACCCATGAATTTAGATTATATCACATATAATGTGTTTCATATTCATAAGACAAAACAGGTCACCTAACAGAAAAGTATAGGCAGCCACTGACAGTGAAATTAGACATTTGGTGTTTGTACCTGACTTCTGTGCTCTATGGAGTTTGATTCCTTGCCAGACTTGAGCTCTAAAGGCATTATCCGAGACTGTGCTCCAGACTGGCAGTGGATTTTCACCCTGGCTGTGACATCAATCTTTCCCTTCAACCCAAACCTGGGAGACCAGATATTCTCTTCAATGTCCAAGATATCTACAATCTCTATCTTAGAAGACACATCTTCTGTTTTTCCACCATTTGACCTAGGAAGAAAATTAAGCCAGAAGTTAACAACTTCTCTTAATTATCAATATTTAGACATTAAAATGTGTTGCAAGTAAATATACAGTATTTCTACATTATAAGTGCCCTTTAGGCACTAACCTTTGAAATAAAATGCCTCGAGTCTTACTCAAACTGATTTTCCCATTAATAGAGAAGCAACATACCTGAAATGAACTTGTGTTAGTTTTGCCACTCACCTAAATTTTAAAGTTAAAATGAGACTTTGAAATGTTTTTAGTAGTTTTTGGTCTTTTCTCAATAACCACATTCTATCATACGCTTGACAGTAGCATACAGGTTTTATTCAGACGTGTAATTTCATTGAAACTTTAACACCCTATGGTTATCACAATTAACAGCAAGAAGCCTTAGCAGCAGTTCAGTAAAATCACCATTTTACCCCCCAAAAAAATTTTATTAGTCAAGAATTCAATTTGATTAATAGTTTCACATTCTGATTTGCAGACTTGTCCATAACTACAGTAACTCCTAGTTTAGTCAGCAGGTCAAATATCCTTGCTCCTCTACTCACTAAGAGCTCTGGTTTTTAGATTTGAGTCAGTTCACCTCAGGCTTCATGTCTTGCCCAGTACTCACAATGGCAGCTAAACATGCAGCACCAGGTCAGCTCTATGGTCAGGGAGGCCATGAATTAGCTCCAAATCACCCAACAGATGTGCACAAGAAGTTCTAAACATTTCAAGTGAACTAAACAACATATACAATGCAGAATGGTTTAAACTTTTAATTCTGGCTTCTTACAGCTTTAGTTGCATTTTGGTTTGGTTTGCTGGATTGTGCATGAAGTCTTCCGCCCATTTAAAAAATGATGGCAAATATTCTTCCACTTCTTGCATTACTTGTGCTTGTTTCAGATTTAAGTGATACCTAAAAAAACCACAAAACACATGCACATTAAGGAAACAAAGTATTAGATCTGCTGCTGTTACTAAAGAGATTTGCCTCAAGTAGCAACAAGATCAATGGAAGTAACTGTCAAGTTTTTATAAATATCTATAAACTGTAGATAATGACAATTACTCAACCCAGTTAATAAAAATATTAACTGAAGCTCTATTACAACAGATATACCAGCATATCCCTTTCTGATGTAACCTTTGAAACAACAGGTACAGCACAGTGAGAGCATCAGCAGGGCAGATGTGATGAAACAAAACCAATAGTTTAACTGCAGGAAAGGAGTACCAGACTCATACATTTAAAAATAGCTAATTATTGTACAGCTACACAATACAATTATTGTATTATTGTATACAATTCATGCAACATTGAAAAAAGAATTAAAAGACCATTTTCTTCCGGTGTGGATATCCTCATCTGCTCCTTACATGCATTTTGACAGAATATGACACAGAACGTAATCGTGTGGCATTATATAATTCAGTGCTGGCAATCACTGGAAATAATGTCATTATTCTAGAGCAACAGAGTGGATTTTGCACAAAAAGGTTCATAGGAGTGCAAATTACTACAGGCAGCAGACTTAGGCAACTTATTTTTTGATCTAAACAAACAGTAGCCAATATATGCAAAAATAAATTGCAAATGAACAGTTTCATGGAGGCCCAGAGGGCCATAAAAGCCTTTAAGTAATCTTAGCAGCCACAATTCAAAATATTATCTTCATAGTAGAACTAAAAGTAATAAATCTTTCCGCTACAACTTCAACTTCTGACTCATCTGGGGCTAACAGATACTGACATTGTCCAACATACAATTTATAACAGACCACATATAATGATTTTTAATTGACATGAGTAGAATAGCATTTTAATCTAGTCTGCAGTAAAATGCTAAAACTGACAGCCATTCATCTTCCCATTTTCCGATGGAAATATGAAGACTATTTGTTTGGCTAGCATTTCTATCAGCTTTGCTGAGAAAATAAATTAAAGGTCTTCTAATAACAGAGACTTTAAGTAACCTGATAGAGATATAAAAGCAGCTGTAATGCTACTTACATTTCTTTGAGATACTTTTGTCCATACACAATTTTATTTGCCAGTTCTTGTACCTTTTCTTGTGTCAAGTTCTTGGTTACCGCCTGCTGGAAGATGTCATGAAGAATCGTACCAACGAGCATTTGGCGCGAACCCGACTCGGAGCTCTGCAAACAGACGTTGTCACACGTGAAGATTTATGCCCATTTCATGCCAACTGCTCTGTAAAAATTCTGGATTTCATTGGCTGCACATCACAGCCTGCACTCGTTTAACTACAAGATCGTGAGAGCTTTCACCTTGCTAATGACTGTCCAGTCCAGCCTGCCCGTGAGAGCAGCTGAATTGAAAAGGGTCTCTCCTAAGGCTCTGTCTCTCAAGTTTATCCCAACCCTGACAATGGTAGGATACAAGCCCTATGAGATCAGAAGGTGAGAAACAAAGGCACAGATTATAATGAATTTTGAGAAGGTTTTGCCAGTGGGCATTTTCTATTTTAAATACATACCTTTACAATCTTACACATATTTCTTGCATGAAGCAGTTTCCTGCCTGTTACCAGTTCACAGGAAAATCATTCCGTGTATCACTAACATGGCTCAGAAACCCATCAGCAGAGCTGGAGACTCACAAGAGCTGGAAGTGGTAGCAAAGGACCTTCACATGAGTCACTACCACAAAACTGGAAACCTAAACACTGTGGTATTGTGGATCTCTTACAGACCAGCCAGTTGGGGACTGCACTCACAACAGGTGGATGGTGTTATCCCAGTCAGGACCCTGTGCATTGTCCCAGTTATTTTATCCCCCTTACTTCAGTAATAAAGGGTTGAAAACCATTTCATAGTCTTAATCTCCTGCATTAACTTTTCTTGCTTCAGTCACAGGTTCCCAGTCAGGCTGTTTACCACGCCATTAAAACTTCCTTATTCATTTGGATTTATATTCCTATCACGCCTGGAAGTTTTCATCAGCTGAAACTGGCAGCTTTTGCTTCTCTATTTATCAGCATATTTCTCATATATCAGCAAGGCTACTACCACAAGAAACTTCTCCTTCCAAGATCCAGCAGCTGGATTCAGATTGCAGAGTTAGCCCACACCAATTATTAACTGAATTCTCCAAATTTTTCAGAAGCTCTTAACTTGGCCAAATCTGGTTATGTTTTCATTTTCATATGGATGGCACATCCCTCACAAAGGATTCATATCTGTGCAAAATGCGGCAAAATACTATCAAAATAATTATCATAATTAAGTGGAAATTATCAGCATTATAAGAGGAAATACCAGTTCTTTAGCCCAGTATCTGTATTATGAGTACTGCATTATTTCAGGTGCAATTCTCAAAAAACACAAGAGAAGCTCAACCAGAGACGGTTTCCACCCCAAATTATTCGCTGTTGTAAACAGGATGAATTGCTAATCATGACATTTTGCAATACAGCCTCACAGCCAGGTTCAGTACTGAGCTAACCCACCGGTGTCAGTGGAACAGTAACTCACGGGCAGTTTGGAATTAACACTTACCCTGAAGCGTTCGCTCAGCACCGCCCTTCTCATGCAGCGAATACTGCTGGAGATGGTGGTGCCCGAGAGCAGCAGGTCTGGGTACAGCACCAGGAATCCACACTGGGCATTTATGACCCAGGTGCCAGAGCTGCACTCCCCCTCCAAATGAACAATGTCCCCCGGAACAACCGGGACAGACTCCCTGCAAGGGAACGCACGGACACAATCATTTGCAAGTGACAGGCAGAATGCCTAAGAAATAATACATTAACAGAGCAGATTCAACATTCTTTGGAATTTCAGCTTGGGTTTTTCTAAGAAGCTGACCTAAAGAAATCCCGAAAGTGAGTAAAGGCATTTTTACAATGACAAATTAAAACTGCAAGGTAGCAATACTCACTCAACACACGTTACCTGACAACAGGTCTCTCAAGATGTTATTCATTATGCTAGCATACTGATAATATTACATTAAACAAAGACTGTTTCAGGATCTTGTATCCCTTGTAAGGCCGTAAAACCCAATTCACAGACAACACAAAGAAAATTAAAAGTTAATAATCCAGTATTACATTCTCTTTTCAAACATCTATGTATCGGTATGCATTACCAGCCATTCTTAAGAATGCACAGTTCTGTATCTTCCAGTGAGGGAGATGCTGTAATTGTCAAGTGTTTCTCAGGGTCACTTCCATTTCTCTGTATTACGCTGACTTCCAGCACACGGTATCTGTTGTTCAGCCCATTCCTGAGGATCGTACCAGGCGAGTCAGCCGCTTTCTTCTGAAAACTGAAGTAAAGGGTAATTACAAAGACAGAACACTGCACTGTTTGAAAACAGCCAACTCACATACAAAAAGAGGGGAAGCTTCAAATTTAAACTAAATTTTACTCCTCTTTAATTTTTAGAAATATTTCATTTAGGGTTTTTTTTGGTTTTGGTTGTTGTTGTTTTAGTTCTGTACAGGAAATCTCTATAAAGCAATTTGCTATTTATTACATTTAGTGCTTGATTTTTGTGTCCACATATCCATAAGCACTTGTAAACTAATTATAACTGTACTGCAAACCCTGTGCTTGTGAGAGAGCATATATATATATATATATATATATATAAATGCACAAATGAATTCCAACGTCACACGAACACCTGGAACACAGAGCACTGAATTTTTACCCATTACCTGATGTGAATTATAAAACTGATAGTCAAGGTTCCGTTCCCAACAGCCAAACCATGCGACAGAGCGGCCAAACCCGCCGAGCTTTCAGTGACCGGGCCGTGCCCGGGGGAGCTGCGGGACGGGCGGGGCAGAGCCCACGCCGGAGCTCCGC
>VWZN01014808.1:194042-211503 GCA_013396955.1 Regulus satrapa
ACAAAAAAAAAAACCAACAAAAAAAACCAACCACCAATCAAAAAAACAAAGCTCAAACAAAATCTGGGGAAAGGCGAAAAAGAAAGGAAAAATGTTTGGAATTGGCAGTGTTTTCTAGCAACTGCTCTGATTTAGCCAAATGTAACTTGTAAAAATTGGTCCTATAGAAAATAAGCACACTTTTTATGCAAACAGGAAATGGTCACTTCCTCTTAAGTTTTAATAGTCTCTTAGTGACATCTCTTTTTGTAGTTGTATCATCTCCCCTCCTTTCCACAAGACCAAGAGAAACCCATAAGAGGAGAAAGGAAAAACCAAACACAAATCAATAACAAAATCCAAACATAACACAACTCATGCAAACAAGCTCTTCATAACTTTTATGCCTGGAGTTAAAAAAAAAAAGGAGAAAATAAAACACCACCACTCTCATAAGGTGAATGATCAGAAAGGTATCAGGATTAGATGGTGAAGGGAAAAAAACAGTATAAGTGAGCTCTCAAAAAATCTGACAGTGGTCAACTGCCAATTTAGAGCCAAGGTTGTGGGATTCTGGATTATCCCACCAGTAATTCATTTTAGAAGACAAAAACACCTCTTTCGGAGATTTTGGACAAGTCCTCTGAACAAAAAGCAGACATCTGCAGTTTATTTCTGAAACTGTCTAACCCACAGGATTCAAAAATTGGAAGCTGCAGAACACTAAAACAACTTCAGGACTGTTTCCACTGACTTACATGAAGTTAAAACCCTCAGTCTGCAGCCTTTTCCTAATAGATTCCCTGAGATGTCCTGAAATATCATAAAATAGTTTAATTAAAGAAGTTTGAAAAAATTAAGGAGGGGAAGGGGGGGAGCACTTTTACAGAGCTTAAGACTGCATGGGAAAGTCATCCCACTTCAGAAAACAGACTTTATCCCCTCTTCTCTTTCCAATCATGCACTGACTGATATCTGTCCAGGAACTTCCTCTGAACAAAGGCTAGCAACAGACCAACCAAGAACTTGGTGAATGCACTGTTTAGTGTACACAGTCTGAAAACAGTACAATTAAAAAAAAAACAAAACAAAAAACAAAACAAAAACAAACAAAAAAACAAACAAACAAAAAAAAAACAAACAAAAAAACCACAGATGAAACTGAAAGAAACTGCATGTAGTAAGGATTTAAATACAAACTTCTAATTTTTTTTTTTCTTAAAATCCTATAGCCATGAATTTCTGAAAAAAAATGAAAGAAGTAAAAAGGGGATTTAGGAAATCAGCCACAAAATATGCTGTCCTGCAGGAACTAGGAGAGAGTCGTGTTACTACTTTACTGTTCATACAAAGAAAATGCACACACAAGGGATCAAGATTTCTTCTGGGGCTCAAGAGACATTATCCTTTCCAAAAGGAATGGCAGCCAGCTGTGGGACACAAAGTCCTTGTGGTGAAGTCTACAAAATTATTCATCTCACCTCTGCTCCCTAAATACTACCTTATGAGATATCAGACCACAGCATCTTAAGGCTCCTATCCCCAATAATGATAGCTTTTAAAAACAAACAAACAAAAAACAAACAAACAAACTCTCCTGATAATGCTTGAACAGGACAGATTTAAAAGTGTATCAACAGTTCAGAGATAGATTCAGCAATTCCCACTGTCTGATCTGAAATAACCATAACAGGAGAACATAGTTTCTCCCTTCAAAGAGCCTCTTCCTCAGAACCAGCAGGCTTTCTCACTGCCAATGCTGACTCGGAGCCAGGCAAAGACCGTTCTTCACTTCCCACATTGTCCTCAAACACCTCTGACCACTCCTGGGGACATGATACAGACTAAAGACATAGTGACAGTGAAGCACATCAGACTTGATTTGCTGCCCAGGCTTTGGAGTTAACAATGAGATTAGCTAAACAGAGATTCATCTGTCTCCTCATTTCCCTACTATCCCCTCTGGTCTCAGTAATTTTCTTTCTTTGGAAATAAAAAGCCAAGCAAAAAAAAAAGCCCCAAACTATCTAGATCAAGAAAAAACCACAAGTGAAATTTACATTGCAAACACAGCTGGTATGCAAGTTTTTATGATCGCTGTATCATGTTCTTTGTACTTTATCAGTAGTTCCAGAGATCAAATTAAACACTGCCAGGAGATTCAGAAAAATAAAGCTCAAAAAGTGATAAGCACAAGACAAAGCCTTGAACTTGCTCCTTAGCTAATATAAACATTAATTTATCCAAGTAACATCTTCTGAACAAAATAAACCTTCAGAGACTATATACAGAGAAATTGATGGTGACAAAAAATATTTATTACAGGTTAAACAACGCCTAATTTATCGATCCTAAAATTTCTGTAAGTCCAATATGTAATTCTATTTCCCTCCATAGCACATCTGAAGAACTAGACTGGTCGTTTTTGGTTTTTTTTTTAATGCTGACTGAAGTAGTTAACTGTTAATTACATACTATTTAAAATGGAGGCAGCCAATATCCTCCTAGCTAGTACTAGGTCAGTATTATTTTCAATCACTTTTAGTAGAACTAAAAAGCTAAAAACAAAAACATACTTTCTGTATTGGTTTAATGGGACTTGAGTTTATTCTAGATAACATCTAGTCTTTTTTGGCTTTGTTATTTTGAAGTTAATCAAGTGCAGAAGAGGAAATACACATTTCTGTGTTTTCATTTGGATTTTTCTATTAGAAATCTTTTTAGAAATTGGTAAAATCATCTTGTGATGTTTTACTGAATATAACTTGTTCATTTTTGTTGTTATTTGATAATTTTCTTTCCTAAACCCCACCAACCTCTATGATGTTTCTTCTGCCCAGCTCTGTCTTTCCTTAAAAGAAGGACTTGTCTGTTAATGAAGTGTTACAGTTGAAATTTGAATCACACAAGACTCAGGAAATTCAGAGTTAGAGTTTCCACAGTAACTTTAACTTGGTCTCCTTAAATAAATGCATTACAATAGGCTGTTCTTTTCTCTCCCTCTGCTACCCCCATCCTCACTGCCTTGTTTTCCCCTGTGGATGTGCTTTTGATCCTGTTTATCACTTACAGAAGACACTCAAATGTTTCCCACCGCTCTGCAGCTGATTCAGGTCTGTTGACCACTAGCCACGTTGGAAACACTGACATCAACCAGATGTAAGTACAGTGGGGACAGAGACGTGAAAGCACACAGCTGCCTGGCTAGATGGGGCAGAGGGCACGGAAAGTTAAAAGGTCATCTATTCTCAGCTTCTTAATATTGCATCCCATGAAATCTGGAGAGCGCTCTGCGCCACCACTGGGGTTTGTGCAGCACATCATCTCCTTTAGTGTTTAAGTGTGGAAGAAACTGAAAAATATCCTCTATTGGAGCCAGCACAGGAGGGCAAGCAAGAAATATTACCAATTGCTTTCAAGTGTTTTCTTTTTTGTTTGCAAGCCTAGAAAATTTCTGTAACAGATTTCAAACTCTCTGCTGTTCTTAGTGCCTCCTTACTCCCCTATATCTCCTTGATATACTTAAGATAAACCCTATTTATTATTAAAGCCTCTTATTATCTAGAGGATATACCAAGAAGCAGTTAATGCCACCTAATAAACAAATAGTGAGATACTCACAAGTGACACTATATATATACTTGACTGCTGTGTTCATTTCACCCCCAAGTCAAAGCTCAGTTCCTCACTTTTGGAGTTCTAAAAATGAAATTATCGAGTATCTTGTACTTAAACACACCACATAAAGCAGATCGTGGTCTATATACAGATAGCTCTGTATATTCATTTATTTCTGTTATTCTAACCACACAAACCAGATTTAACCAGTAAGGTGCTTACAACAATGCCACATGCTATTAATTTATTTACAGGAAGAATTCCACCCCATCCAACGCTGACAGATTAAGCTGATTATTCAGTGTTTTTACAGAGCCTCCCAAGTCAGGTTCCCAGCCTCTGACAAAGCTCCTGGAAAAACTAATAATAATAATCTTTTGAGGGAGAAATTGAATTGCAAAAATGTTCCTTAGAACAGTTAAAGCCAGGGGAAAGGGAAAAAAGGAAAAAAAACACCAAAAAACAGCAACTATGGATCTAGGGTTTTTTTGGACTTTTCAGAGAGAAAGCCAGCCAAGTTCTGGAACATATCTTAGCAAACAGGTTTTGTTAGTTTTTAGGACTCTTCTCATTGTTTCATTTAATTCTTTCTTTTTCCTCTGCTGCCACACAAAGCCAGCGTATTTTAATGAGATCTTCCTAGTTTAACTGAAAGTAGTATTTAAAAAATCAGTTGGTTTGTTTGGGTTTTTTTCAAAAAAAAGCTAAATATGAACACCCATAACTATTTAAGGACTGTCACTAGATACACTAAACCAATTTTACAAATTAAAAGCACATGAATAATCACCTCAGTCCACTATTACTTACCTTCCTCTGTTTTTATCTTAGCTACTTATGAGTCAATGACTGGTAAAAAGGAAAACAAATATATAATTATACTCTACACTGGCAGTGTACTGACAGGTTTTTCTGCTGCTATTGCACTAATTAATAATTAAGAGATTTTAACATTGACAAATATGATCTAAAGAGCATCACGGCAATCCTGCACTGCACGTGGAAAAGTACAGACATTTCTGGCAAATCCAAAGAAGGTAAGAAGCCACAGTTCTCTCTGTTTCTGTGGGCTTATATTCAACCTAGCAGCAGTGCCAGAGGGGCTGATGAGCTAATTCTATCAGAACATGCAGCTTTATATTTCATATTGATGACACTGTTTTTTACATTTTTTAAATGCCACAAGAGGACTATTAAAAAAATCAAACTGTGCTTCACAACATAGCACAGAATTCACCACTGGCACAAATATATTTTAAAGAAAACTCTTAGACAAACAGATTTCAATTAGGCAACCACATTAAATTAACTATTTACTAGCATCTTTGCTTAATACAAATTTGCAGGAGTTTGACCCAACACCACATCAAATCATCCTCTGAATGAATATTCACTTCTCAGCAACAGGCATGTCTGAAATCCAAGTACAAAACGATACCTGCCATGGATCCAGCCATTAATCGATGCACATGCCCAGAAATCCCAAGCTGTTTCTTTATTACCTACACAATATGGAACATTTACAGTAGTCAGGTAACAGAAAAGACAGCAAAACACAGCACAAAGTTTATTAGCACATTAGTGCAAACTCTGCAGCAGTTTCCAAGAAATTTACAATGCTACAAATTCAATCCGGAACTCTTAATTACTGTTAGAATTTTTTAAGGCTGCAGCTGTTTTCAATTTCTTATTAAAAACAGGAAAGTACTAAAATTCTACTAACAAAGCAAAATGATGAGTTGAAAGTATTTGTACTGGCCACTTCAGAAACTAGATTAATTATTTAGTTATCATTAATGTGTGTTAAACAAGGCAAACTGAGTATGTGGAGAGCAAAGGACACCAAACAAAGTTGAAAAGTAAGAAGAGTCAATTTTTCTTACATGCACATCATGTAAAACACTCCCACAAAGATTTTAACTGGATTAAAAGAAAAAAAGAAAAAAGGAGAAATAAAAAGAGGAAAAGGACAACATTTCAGAGCAAGAACTTGCTAAGTTAATTAATTAACTGGCCTGGAAGAAAGCAGTTTCCAGGCTTTTATCAAATAACTGAGACTTTCACACTCTGCTATAAAGATCATTTTGTACCTTCCTTCTTTAAGATTTTTTTCTTTTACATATCCATGCAAAATATTGCAAAAGTTTCTGGTCAATTAATAGTTAAAAATAAAAGTGCTGCGATGCTAACTAGGTTCTTGAAACTGCAGATTCATAAATCATTTCAATTATAAAGCATGGCATGCAGTCTTTTATTCCACACGACATAAAACAGGCACAGATCAACAGCGTTCATGATTACAGCACAAATAAAAGAACCTACAAAACCCATTACAGTCACTTCTTTGTATCAGTCTCCTGAAATTTTCTCTTAGGGAAGGGAATCACAATTTCGATCCCATTTTCCTCAGTAAATATTTACCTTTTACTTGACTGGCTACTAAATCTGATCTTGCACACATGAAATTTCTCCTTGCTAATAGCAAAACAGTATTTTTTACCACAAACAGCAATGCTTAAAAACATATTCATGCTAACAACTGACCTCCATGAGATGTTGCAAAGGTTTATTATGAAAGGGTAAATGCAGGAGAACAGAAAAGAATCCACAAATCTTCCAGAACCCTGAAATGAGCATTTTTATCTTCAAGGTCATTTTTATCTACGGCCTGACTTAATAATTTGTCAGGTCAAATATAAAAGTCAGACCAAGACAGACTTTCAAGTTCAAGTCATTTTATCCATGAAAGACTAAGAATCGCAACATAAATACAATTAAGTTGTTTCATTCTACATTTTTTTCCTTTCATTATTCACAAAGGGCTGCCCTATAGCAATACAAATAGCAGTAGACTTTAAATTACATCTTGTTTTCATTAAAAGAAAGACTATTATTCTCACCAATACAAACATTCAGTAATCAGGGTGAATTTCTTTTTCCTTAAGCAACATTGCAAAAGCTTCCCTGTTGCCCGGGTATTTTTTAATGAGTAAATTCTGATAAAATTAAGCACCCTTAGAAAAGATGTGCAGCTAATTAATAAGACAGACATTTCAGTGTTAGTTTCACTCACTCAACCAGTCTGTATTCGTTGCAGGCAGAAAGAAAAAGAAAAAAGAAAACAATAAATCCAGCTACCTTTTTATATTGGTCAAATGCCATAAACTGAATTGCGCCATATGGAAAGATTCTAATCATCATCGCCCCATTTCCTTTATACAGCCCAAGGTAACCTTCCTTTTTGGGGACAGCACACAACGTAGAAAAGACTCCTGCAGCAACACATAAAAAGGTATTTAACACTGTGGGGAAGGAAAAAACAAATCAAGGAAAGGCTACTGTAGAGAAAGTAAGCATATAAAGCCAAGGCTGCATCAGGTTGCTCACATAACTATGGAAAATCCACTTTCACTGCCCAAATACTGCCAGGGAAGGGAGAGCCTTCAGGTTAAGTTTTATCACTTTTCTCCTCTCCCAGACTCGGGAAACCTCTGCATTGAGGCCCCGGACTTGCGTGGACTGTGAGCAACGCTCCTGCAGATGCCACTACCCACCCACAGCAGCCTGATGTCAGCAACAAAAGGAAGGGAACTGGCTGACTTACAGCTCAGTCCATTATAGCTCAGTCAAATAAATAAACTTTAAAACCTAAAACCGCGGCAAAACAATCTGATATTGCTACATGCTAAATTACAGAATAAATACCATCACTGAAGAAATCAAGTTAACATGTTGAAGGCTGTCATTACTTAGAACTTAAACATCTCACGCTCTTTATCTTAGAGTTGTTTCAACAAGAAGCAATCCTACTTCCTTTTATTTGGTGGGAAATAATGCAAGATCACACAAAGTTTGGGTAAAACCTATAGTTTTACTATAAACATTAGCTATACACAGTTGGTATCAAATTCACTTCTTAGTTTGATTCTATAAAAGAATTAATTGACAGTCAAACAGTTTTAATTCCTTTGCAACTACTAAATGAGAGCAGAAAATGAAAGACATCTTGCTTTCAGGCAGGAAGAAAAGAGTGGATGACGAACTTTCATTTGAACTTTAAAGAAAACAAGTATCTATTCGTTTTTTGGGATCCTAAGAATATGAATAGATCAGTGCACCTTATATCACTGTATATGAATATATTATTATATATTTAGTAATAAACTTGCTTTTAAGAAGTCATGCTTATTACATGCCTCTGAATTTACTTATGCCAAGACTAGAATTTCTCTCTATGCTGTGATGAGGAGTTACTGTTTCTATTTCCTAGAACGCAGGTGAGATCCACATGGCACAAGCTCCACAATGCAAGGGTATAAAAACACATAGCATGGACTTTGATGTACTGACCCATCGCGTCTCTGCACTTACAGGTACCTCATCCACATAATTCTCCTTTTTTCCTACATGCATCATGGACACACAGTCAGGTCAGACACAGTTTGGATAATCAGCATCAGATCTGACACCCAAAATAGGGAAGAACATAGGATTTTACTTGCCAACTACGGCACACTACAAAGCAAATTGAAAATGAAATTATAAAATCTCAGTCAAACCAATTATTTCACCCTTCAATTCTTAGACTTAAGTGTATACTTGTGTCTGTGTTACTAAAGCATATTGCTTCTGTTTCCCTTTTTGCCACCGTGAATATATATATATACACATACCGAATTTTATGATTTAGTGAAATGATATTTTTCCAACTTTTAAAAAGCATTATCTTTAGTGCCTAAGTTAATAACAAGTTTAGTTAAATGCAAAATTAGCCAACTCTTTCTTTTTTTTTCCCCTGACAATTGCAAGACTTATATTTTGGAGTGAAAGTTATGACATATTTCAGTAACATCTGACATAAATTGCTCAAGTGCTCTGCGCAAGAGGGCACTGTTACAGCCTACAGAGAACAGTTCCGGACACGTGAGTTTGCTCTCTCACCGTGATGCAACACAGATGCCAAATACAGATCACCTGCACCTTACACCAGGCACAAAACCCTCTGCTCCCTCCAACTCCCACCAGCTGTGCCTGTCAGAAAAGCAGGGATTGCCACGGCTCCTGGGAACTGGCAACCACTGCGGTACAGTTTTTACTGAAGTGATCCAAGCTTTGAAGCTATGATTACCCATCTCCTGCTGCCCTCTGTAAGCAGAAGATCAAGCCTAGCTCTTACATGCTTTATTGAGGATTATTCTGACATCTCAATCTTGAACACATCAAGTGATACCACAACTTACACAGGGCTTTGTTTTTCTTCTCAGCCAGTAACAAAACTTGGCAGACGGCCTGACCAGACAGATGCAACCTTCTGCCTCATGAGCACCTTTTTTATCAGCCTCATCACTGAGTAAATTAATATACCCAAACCACACACAATGCATTTAAAACCGAAATTAGACACGTTGCAGCCATCTTACCTAGATGTTTGTAATGGTGGTTATGAGCTTGCAGCAGAATCTTTACTCGATCCAGTGGTGCAGTAGTTGTTTTGGCACAACATCCTGCAACACCTTTCCAAGAGAGAAACAGAAAAGGGACGGGATGAAAAAAGCTCCTTAGGTCAGCAGTTAAATAAGGGATTTTTCTAATCTAGTTAACTTAGTCAGGAACTGGAAAAAGCCCCAATGACAAGTAAACAGTTTCTATTAGATGTTTCAAAGTCCTTTAAGTCTTAGGGAAACATTTAAGCTACTTTTCCTGTTTACAAAAACCCAGGCCACTGTCTGTCTCAGCTGCTAAGGTCATCGCGGAAGGAACTTTCCTGAAAGTTACTCGAGAGTTTTCCATCCTATTTCCTCCTTCCCCTTTGCGGGAAACAGCCCTTGCTGATCTTCCCAAGGAGGTGGGCTAGGTGTCTGCCGTGTACCCTGTGCTACTTCAGAGACTGAGGTCCAACAGAGCGCGGCATGAGGTTTGAAAGTTTTTTAAATAAACACAAACTTCTCCTACCCCCAGCAAATCAGTTAAGTGAGAAAAGACCTTACAGAAAGAATACATAGGCTTTTTCTCAAAGAGATTACTAATGTGGCACTGTGTTTGCCGGGCTGTCTCGCTCCTTCACACCACTTTCATCTTCTCAGCAGCAGCCTCAACAGTCTGAGGACGGGGATAACCCGCCCTGCCCGAGTACCCTAACGAGGGCTTGGGCTCTGGGAACATTTACTTGGCGGCTGACCGGGGCTCCTCGCTGGTTCTGACACGTGTGCGAGTCACCGGCGTGGACCGCGCCACCCGCGTTAGCCCAGTAAGAGAAAAAAGAAAAGCGAGCTCCCCGCTTCCCCAGGTGCCGAGCCCCGGCGGCAGTTTCACCGCGGACAGCGACACCCAAATCCGCCTNGGCCGGGCCGGGCCGGGCCGCCCCTGCGCGGCCTCCTGCGGGAAGAGGCGCCGCGGGGCCGCCGCTCGGCCTTCGCCCGCTCCGAAGGCGGCGTGCGAGTGTGGTAGTGCCCGCGGGCATCGCTTGCTGCTCCTTGAAAATAGTCATCGGCGCACTTGGCCAGCGAATACCTGTATTTACACCTATAGGCGCGTAGAACCAAAACATAGCTCTAATTGAGTTATACTCTTAAGATACATCGATTTCTATTTAGCCGTTTAAATAGCTGCTTAAACTTCGTGCTGGAACGTCAGTATTTATTTTGTCTGCTATTATGGCTTCAGACCCAGAAAAGGATGTTCGGTATGATTATTTATATGCGAGTGTCAGAAGGTGTCAGAAGGGGAAACATATTGAAAAAAGAGAAAAATCAGCGGTTTTAGAATCAGAAAGGTCAAACACAGTTGACAGTCCATTCTGCAGCTGTGAACATTTTCGATAATTTTTTAGATTTTCTGGAATGCCTCTGTTGAATACAGTGTATAAAGCTTTCCAAGAGGCATTTGGCCTTTTGTCTTCAGCTCTTGAAGGAAAAAAAAAAAAAAATTAACACATTGAAACCTCTGAATGCTGGTGCATGGAGAGAGCACACACCTGATGGCCTGCTGACAGCTAGTGAGAAAGCTTATGCTATCAGTTTTTCTATTATTTTTCTGCAGTTACTCACCTATTTCTTATGTACTTTTTGCCCCATACATCTTGACCTGCATTTCAAGTACTTCACATACCAATACACCTTTCTAAGAAGTTAGTGTTCTAACGCAAAGATACCAGTCAAACACACTCAATGCTTGCACAAGCAAAAGAAATCACTTTGCAGGAAAAAAAAGAAAAAATTGCCAGAATATTTTTACTTCCTACTTGTGTCAGATTGCCTTCAAGAGAAATTACTCATTTTTCCCTTTAATAGATTATATTCCTTGAAACTAAGCATGTGTCAGAATCAGGAAAAATTGATTTTGCTGTATTTGATTATTGTATCATTTATGTATTTGAGAAATGGCTGTTACAATATTCATTTTTTCCAACAGCTAAAAATACTAGATTTCTTCTACAAAACACAAAGTAAGTCCTTTACAGCAGAAAACCCTCAAGCCTTTTTACTCTTAGTAATAAACCTATAATTTTTTTTCTTTTTTTTTTTTTTTTAAAAACTATTTATTTTTTTTTTTTTTTTTTTTTTTTTTTTTTTTTTTTTTGTTGAAGTCACTCTTTGTAGATCTCTAATGAAAAGGCAACTGTTCTGTGAGCTATTGAAGCAGATTTTAAAATCACTGTTGATGCCATTTTCTCCAGCCAGTTTCTATTCTTTAGGGCTTCTGCTCAGGAAAAGCCACCTCCCACCACAGCAACCATACTCTGTTAACAGCTCCAGCTGTAGGAACCTAATTTGCTGATTTCACACAGAAAAGCATTACAACTGCACTAACAGCTGAAAGTCATCAAGTTTCTCAAGTTTCACCACAGACTAGAAAAATCAATAATCATGTAGATGGGCTGTTACTTCTCTTAGCTACAGGCAGGATATTTCAAGAAGATACTTTGTCAACCCTCATAGCTTAGGGAAGGGTGTCCCATGTGTGCATATTGTTTAGGAAAGCAGTAAAAAACTTGCATTGCAAAACTAAACAGGACATCTTACATAGATATACAAACACACAGAGGAATTCAGCAAGGAGCTTTGTGTGCTTAGCTTTTTTTTTTTTTTTTTTTTTAATATTTAGGGAAAAGTGCTCTCAGGGTCTGTTTTCTTCATTAACCCCTGCAGTAGTTTATTTGCACTTTTAAATCTTAGCATCCTCCCCGTTGTCACCCCATCTTTTACCTTGAAATGCTTACACCTTTTACAGTATTTCTCTGGTGACATGTCTTTTATGAGCCATTCTTAAAAGTTAACAGCAATTTTAATGTCATTCAGGGTTATACTCATGTGTGACACTATGACATCCTCCCCCAGTAAATCAACAATCAGCAGGGGAGGACATTAAAATCATGATACTCAGAAGCAGAGCTACAATTCTGAAGAAAATAATCAGGTAGGTAGTTTTATCAATTTTATTTTGTTTCTGAATTTTTTGTTGTTAAAGATGCTTGGTTTTCTAAACACATAGCAATTAGAATAGACTGTCAAGGTTCTAATTAGATAAGCTCTCTTCATAGTAGTTGATGGAAAGATTATTTTCAGTGCTCTTAAAATGATGGTGTACACCAAGCCCTATTTTGATATAAATTGCCATCCAACATCATCCCTTTGGGCTGTAAACATTTCAAATCTCTAGACTTGCTAGTGATCTGACATAATATTTATCTAGTTACTTGTTCAATTGCCCCAAACCATCTCTACAGACATCAGAATTACATAACTTTTCCCATATGAGAATTTTTTTTCTTCTGCCACAAAAATCACAGCCTGCAGCCTACAACTACTCTCTACAAGCAAACCTCAGCTCCTTGGCACTGTGCCGTCTTGAACTCTTTACCTCTGGCAGCAAGCAGACAGAAGTGCTTCTTCCAGAGGTGAGGTGAGTAAGGAGCCAAATATGACCACAGCACCTTCACCAACAGGCTGCAGTCCTGCAGCAGGGCAGGCAGTGCTGGGATGTGGGTACTAAGGACAGGCTCATGCTTTATTCACAGGGAGAGCACAAAGCAGCACTCTGGTGCATCCACAGAGGTGAGAATGGAGCAAAAGATAAGGCCCGGAACAAGGCTTGAGACAAGATGAGGGTCACGTAGAAACCAAATCCAGGCAACAAACAAGACCAGAACTAACACCCAAAACAAACACACCCACACCAGAGCCTAGAAGAAAAAGAGCTACCTAGCCAGACCTCAGCTTAAATGGAGCTCCTGTGACCTGTGTTAAATGGGCCCACAAATCAGATATGTGTGTGTAGAGGCCCCAGGTGAGGCTGGTCAGGATCATTAAGCCTTGTTGACACCCTAGGACCCTGACAGACCCTGTCAGTGAGGTCTCAAAGGAGAAGGAATATAGTTACTGAGTCTCCAAATGCAGTGGGTGCAGAATTTCTGTGGCTAAGCAGGTGCCAGTAAGAGGTAAGCCTATATCACATGGTTTACTGCAAAAGTGCAGTAGACTTGAAGCATCCAAAACTCTTGGATCTGTACGTGCACAATTAGCCATGTCTCACCAGATGTAGTGTTTACCAGCAGGGCACTAGACAATTATTCTGCTGTCATGCTTTTTATTACTCATGCACAATCACGCAGTGAAGTAAAGGCCAAGATTTCTGATGAAAATAGAAACTGGCAGCAAACTGCTGTCCACTGCAGGTCAGGAACATCTGTCAGGAAATATTTAGAATAAATACAGTGGGTGTGTTTAATGGGTATCAGAAGACAAAATCTTAGTCCCTTCTGGCCTTATTTCACATAAAATGGTGCTTACACTTAAAGTATCTGTGTTCAGAGTGCCTACAAATGTTAAGCTTTTTTCGGTGCCAATCAGGCAGGTAGATACTATCTACAGAACCAGGGCCAAGAAAGACTGAATGAGGAAGTGATTGTCAAAACCACAATAAGAATTCAAGAGTTTCTGCATTAAACTCATGTTGTTCAAGACTATGCTCTTTCAGATGGTGCCAGCTAACAATGCTGTGGGTGCTTTATCTGATCGTCTGTATTACAAATCCAAAGGCATTAACAGTGTTTGGCCTGTGTTGAGCTGGATTCACAGGCACAGCACCACACACCAGTGTGGCACACAGGTTCCTAGGTCACATCTGGTCTGTGAGCAGACCGGTCACTTTGTCACGCAGGATTCCAAGCTAATAAATGGGACACAGGCTTTGATAGAAAGGTGAAATTGTAATCTGTGCTTTGTAATCACACAAGCAAACAGCCCTAATGTGTCCTTATTATTTTTCTACTACAAGGGAAGCAAGGCTAGCTAAGATAGGCCTGGTTGGATTAAATCTGTCCCTTAAAAAGCAGCTTAGGTGTCTTTGCAGTGTAAATCTCAGAGCTTTTGGTTTGTGAAGGGCTGAAGTTCAGCATCAGTCTAACCTTTTTTTAGCTTGGACTGATGATGTGCCTGTTGCAGAGGTCTGACCCAGATGACTCTGCAGGACTGATTTAGAGACAGTATACCCTGAATATGTATTTTATATATCTGTTTCCAGGGTCAAGGCCCTGAGGGCACTGGTGAGTTTTAATAGAGTCTTCACCCACATCCTTTGCCCATGGGCCCAGGAGCTCTATTTAAGTTCAACCCTGACTAACAAATTGGACTTGTTTGTTTAGAGCCTTAGTTGGGGCTCAGCTGTTTTCAGCCTTTATGGACTCTGTTTAGTATTTGCTTGTGTTGTGTGTATTTTTTCCTTGCTCTATGAGTTTCCATATCTGCTTATAGCCTGTAAATTGAGTTCTTATTTAAGCTTCAGACCTACTTCGTCTTCTGGAAGCTGTTTTATTACCTGGCCTTGTGCCTAAATGCAGATGGTGCCCCTGGGCCTGTTCTGTTTACCCTATGTGTGTACAGTGGGGCTGGGTGCTGGCTGGTGAGGTCCTTGTCCTGCTGGCTGTTGTGTGGGGCTCCCTGTCTCTCAGGGAGCAGCTGTTCCTCACAGCTCCCTCGTGTTTGCTACACAGTCCAATTGTGCCAGAGCTGCCTGCAATGCAGAGCTACTTACAGGTTTGTGCACTTTATTGCCTTGTACAAGGTTGTTCAGTTTTGTCCATTCTATAGGTGGGTGCTAACTTGCATTTTATTCTGGAGAATAGCATAGGGATAGTAGCACTGTGTCAGCCCAAAGGTCTACCAGCTTAAAACCTTACCCAGAGAAATAGCCAGTAGCATGTACACAGGGAAGGAGACTTGGGTAGTATACAGTACTCCGTGCACTCCTTCAGCTTCAAGTAACACATACTTAAAATAGTACTTATGTGTTGTGTAGTTTTGGTTAAACTTCCTTCCATTATTTCTGCTTTAAAAAAAAAAACAAAACAAAAAAAACCAAAAAAACAACTCCCTAAACTTTTTTGCCTCTTTACTGTGCTGTAGTAATGACTTTGGTGGTTTGAAAACATGTTGTATGTAGTTCCTGTCTATGTTCTGATTACAAGTTTGATATGCTGCCTTGATATCCTCCGCTTTAGAGAAAGGGTTGTTGTTTCTTTAAACACACATTGAGTGAATGACTATCTCTCTCTGATATTAATTTCCATGCTGTTTTTATTTTTCAGTATATTGGCTGGGATTTCATCCAGATTGTTGCCTTTCTAGGGTAGAAATATTGGTGCATTTACCTGCTCCATATGCTTTTAGATAAATGCACTTGCTATGTTCTTATATGTCTTCGGAAGTTTCCCTTTGCACCTTTTAAGCAAACCAGAACTGCATGTTACATTTGAAATATAAATGGACAAGAGATCTGGGCTAATTAATGACAGTGTAGGGGTCTTTCCTGTTCATTTCTCCCCTCCTTTTGTAACAAGCCCTGACACTTGAGCACACAGAACTGCTTCACTGCAGCACCTGTCACAGTACCAGGATCTCTATTTTGAACGGTAGGAGTTAAGTCAGAGGCTGTGATGTTTCACTCCACGTGCCTCAATTTGCATTTTAGTGAAAAGATTTCATCCACTGTTTTATTGCTCAGACAGTCAGTACTGGGATCTTTTCCCAAATGTTTATACTCAGCTGGTCTTGGTAGGCTGAGTATCTTACTGTTGACAGAAGATTGCGATATGGGGCTAGTTGCTTCCCAGGATGGAAGAGCTCAGACCATGAGCACTTAAGTCTGTAGGTATGAAAATGAACCACTATTAGTTCTTGTTTGTTTCCTAGCCTTTAGTGTTTTTAATGGAGCTGTGATTGTGCACGTTGATGCTTGGATCTTCCTGTTAACCTGCTTATTATAAATAAACCTTAGCCCTCGTTGTTTGTTGCTGCCCCCAAGTTACTAATTTATTGCCCTGCATTTTATTCAAGCCCACAACCTCTAGTTTATTGCCATCTCTCTAACACATTCTGATTATGTGGGATTTTCATAATCAACTTCTAGTTCCTTCAACTTCCGCTGTGTGCAGAAGTTTGTGAGTAATAGTTCTTTTACCTTTCAAATCATCTATTATTTCATCTTACAAAAATGGCTCGTGTTACCTTATATTTTAGCAAGATAAATCTTTGAAATTATATAAGTCTTGATATCCAGCCCTGAGGAAGAGACAGAATGGTTACACCCAACAAAGAGAATTGTTAAAATTCCCTGAGGGCAACAGTTCAAAATTCAGGTGTCTGTGGTGTAGGTTTCACCTTGTTTCGACTGAAGTGTCTGTGAGCTTTGCTGAGATTCCCAGACTGTTTTCTTCTTTCACTGCAAGCATATGTAGGGCAAGTGGGAAGAAGATGGAGGTGCAAATTGGTGGTAGGCTACCACTTCACTATCACTGAAGAGCTGCAGTGACAAGTTGTGCGGATCTGTGGCACTGCTTCTCCTTTATCAAGTCATTTAAACCAGCAAAACTTTGGCATTTAAAGCATCTCTAGGAATGGATGGATGGGGACAGTACTGTTATTCATCTGTGTGCAGCAGAAAAACCTCTCTGCAGGCTCTTGTTTGACTGGGCCGGTTCACAGTTGAAGTGCTTTATATTGCAATAGCTACCAACTTAATAATAACGAAGCATTTCTGAATAAGTACTGCTTGGGTTTATTGTTTCACAGATCCCATTTCCACCATCTGTTTTTCAGTCTGAAGAGATGTTAGATTTGATAACCTGCTTTTCACAAAAGGCTGTGGTTATAATGAGGGGTGGAAGAATTCAGTCAGTGAGTGGACTCGCTCTTCTTGCCATAACATTTTACTCACCCGTTTCCCTCTGGGAAGGAGCAGCAAATATCATCAGTGGCTGTTAATGAATGAGGCGGGGGATGGGGAAAAAGCAAGGCTCAGTATATTTCACCTCCTTGCAGGAGGGCAAGAGCGGCTCAGCAGATCTTCCTTCTCAGCCAGCATCTTCCCCATGCTTCTGGGAGTGTTTGCTCCACGCGTGGGATGACCGGGCCCTGCTGGATGCTGGTGTTGGAGGGTCCTCCTGGATGGCACACGTAAGGGGAGGGGAATTGGTCTCCCGGTGAGCCCCTCGACTGTTACTGCTGACCAGGCTTTCCCTCTTCCAGGCTAAAAAGAACAGGAATGGTCTTCTAGAGTGCCACCACCGTGACTGACCGGGGGCATGCGGCGTCAAACCCCAGCCTCCGCAAGTAACGGGATAATTTGCCTTTTCTCTCACTACCGTCATTTACTTTTCTTTTCATTAAATAACCCCCGGCGTTACCAGCCCGACACGCCGACGGCGGCTCCTGTGGGCAGCCGTCGGGGCACCGCCGCCGCTCTCCCTGTGCCCGGGGCCGTGCCGGGTCACCCCGGAGCGCGGGGGCGTGGGTGGGGTGTGGGGGGCGGCGAATCCCGCTCCGGCCGCGGGGATCCAGGGCGCGTTTTGCCGCCTGCCGGGAGGGCT
>VWZN01014808.1:217085-228699 GCA_013396955.1 Regulus satrapa
TGGGGATCTGTTCAGATCTCTTCTGAAAAACCTAAAGTCATTCCAGTGACAAAATTGAAACAAAACAGAAAAGAGAATTGCTGCTCTTGTGACCCTGTATTGTCATCTCTGAGTCAGACAAAGCCTTTGCCATCTTTTATAATGCAGCACTCAAAGTCAGGCAATTTCCTACAAATATTAGCCTTTTTTTAGCAAAAAAAAGGGAAGTCTCAAACCACTGACTTAATAGCCTCTCTAATTCTGGCCCTGAAGAGAAGCAATGCTTTGTCATTGATAGTTTTCTACATTCTTGCCAGACAGGTGTGTGTCTCTGTATTAAAATATTTAAACAAAAAAAGGACAAAACCAACCAAGCAAATAACCCCAGGATGATCTTGCCTCTTGAGTCCTCAAGCAACTGTTTTGCAGTTTACAAATCTTGCGGTCACAGAATGGTTTGAGCGGCAAGGGACCTTAAAGATCGACTCGTTCCAGCCCCCTGCCATGGGCAGGGACACCTTCCACTAGAGCAGGTTGCTCCAAGTCCCATCCAGCATGGGATTGGACACATCCAGGGATGGGGCAGCCACTACTTCTCTGGGCAACCTCCTGCCAGGGCCTCCCCACCCACATAGGGAACATTTTCTTCCTAGTATCTGATGTGGACCTGGCCTCCTTCACCTTGAAGCTATCCCCCCCACATCCTCTCACTGTCCAAATGCATACCATGTAATCGTAATAATGACTTTAAAAGTTAGCAAACTGTTATAAATTAAGCTTCTGATTGATAATTTTGTTGGTCGTGCTTCCTGAACTTCCACAGTAACAACTACTTTTGTAGGCAACCAATATGAGCAAAGCATCATTCACATTCAGTATTGTAAAAAACCCAGTCACTGTTTCCACTGCAGACCTCCTGTGTTCTCTGGTCATTCTGCTTCTGTTTTAGGGCTGATAAAGAGAAAGGACTTCATCACTTCAGTCCCCCTTCTGATTCACATATTGCCATGTTGACTGGCCTTTGTTGATAGCTTGCTTTCTTCCTTGCTCTCCTGGCTATAGGCTCTGAAAGTAGCCTGCATTTCTTCTGTGCTAATGGCTGCAGATGTGCCTGTTGCTTGCTTCAAGCTGGTTTTGCAGCCCTCCAGGCCATCCCTTGGAATGCAGATCCCAGTCCCTGTCACAACCCCAAGAAAGTGGGAGGCTTTTTGCAGGCTGCCAACAGCTATTTCATGGACCTGCTAATGTGATGCCCTCTTTGATTCATGGAATGACTCCTAATGGCCATGTCCCCCTTCCCCCATGTGCCTCCAGAGAAGGGCAGGGGGAGGAGAGTACTCGGATTACCTTCATTTCAGTGTTGTATTTGTTTTACTATTGTTTTACTATTTCACTGTCTGATCTAGCTTTTAACGAGAGCTTCTGTGAGAGCTGCTCAGGTCTTTTCTGCAACCTTTGAAGTTTCACCCACGACTAGAAACAACTGCATGTGTCTACTTAGTCTCTCCAGGTTGCATGTGTTGCTGTGGAGGAGGGATGCTTGTTTATATTGCGTGTTTTGGTGGTCACTTGTCTGAGCTGACCTGAGACTGTTTAGCCTTGCCTTTGGCAAGCACCACTGGCTTGAAATGGTGTGTGTGGAAAAACCCGCTGTCTCAGTTATCATGTTCATCTGACATGCAATATGAAGATGTGACACAAGATAATTGCATCACGTTTAGATAAGATACTTGGTTTGTATGTTGTAGTACAGAGGATCAATTGGCTTGCTACAGCTGAATAAATAAGAGCCAGGCTTCAAAACGCTTTAAATAAGCTAATAAAAAAGAGCTTGGGGGAGTTACTGTTAGCCTTGGTGGGTGCTGTGGCCACTGGTCAAGCTTCCCCAGGGCTGTGATAAAACATCTGGCCAGAAACAGGGTGGCTGTCAGCGTGCTGCTTTGAGGAGCAGCAAGCTGGTGGCCCCACACAGAGGCTGTGTGAGTCGGCTGTGCCAGGCCATCTCGGCAGGATAAATCAGGAGCTTCTCTTGGGGCAGTGCTGCTTGGGCTGCATTAGCAAAACTCTCCCTGCCCTCAGCAGAGCTCAGACCAGGCTGTGGGGAAGTGCAGCCTCGCTGAGATCACCCTGTTGGCTTCTAGGTGGGGATTGAGTTCTTAGGAGGGAGTGGTATGAGATACCAGAAACCTGGTATCACTCTTCTTTCCTTTTCTGTTTTCTTTAGAGGCCAAGATTCCCTTTCATTTACCTCCATTTGAGGTCAGGATTTTAGACATCGTCCCCATACTTCTTGTTCTTCCTTTTCTTTGCCTGTTCCCATCAATGAGAGGGACAGAAGGCCTGGATGTGACTTGAACTCAAGTCACCTCCAGTGGCTTAAGGAATTCTAAGAAATGATGGTGAAGGGAAAGTACCTTCCTGCTGGAGTCTCTAGAGCCTCTGGCTCTGCCTGTTCCCATTTTAAGGCTGCTTTTGTCTACCCACCTAATCTATCCAAACAGCTAAATAAAGCTTTTAAAGTCTTCTACAGGTACTTACAAAGCATTATGTGCTTAAAAATACGTAATTGTGACAATTGTTTTACTTCTAAAAAAAACCCCAACCCACCTTGAAAGAAATTGGTTTGGAGCATGAGAAATTTGTTGTGTCATTTGAGATGATTTAGTTGTGTTTGGGGAGTTGGGGGACCCATGCATTGCAGTTGTATCTGGGGACAAAAGCTTGGGACAGGAGTATGGTGTTTTTTGGAAGGTAAATTTATTAAGTCATCGTAACAAAGCAGAGACATCTACCTTGCATAAAACATCTGATATAGGCAGACAGTATGGAATCGGGTTGGAATGTAATACAGTGTGCTATGAAGGTATTCTGGAAGATAACACTGTGAAAGAGCAGTTCTTTCTTTACTGGTCCAGCTCCCCTGTAACAGCACAGATTGATCTCTCTGGGGAGCTAGTTATTTCTCCTGTTCTATCTGGAATTGTACTGTGGTGGGCTACCAGTGGATGGTGTAAGAATGATAGACGTCCTGGTGATGATATATTGAGTAGGCACAAAAAATGAACTCGGCTTTGTTATTTTGTTCCTGAATGTCCTTGCACTGATAAATATGAACTTCTCCTTACTCAAGGAAAGTTTATTGGTTAATTAACTGTTAATAAAATTGAGAGAAAACAAACTTTTTAGTACTGACATAAAATAGTAAATATGTGATGTTGCCTGGTCATATGAGTTCAGTTTGCTTCTTTGTGTTACAGGCCTTTAGGCAAACTTTTTATTTTGTAGTGTATTGAGATTTTCAAAGATTTTGTGCTGGTTGAATATAAGACCTAATACTGCTACTTCTGATTCTATTGCTGTATTTTTAAATATTAAAAACAGTCAGTTGAATGTCTGTGCACCTTTTATTTATTAGATGTGTATTGATGCTGTTCTGTATCTTTTTATATTTCAGAGTTGACATTGTATGAGCACAGAAAGCAGCAATGGGAGCATACAGTTTTCTACTGAGGAAGTCTCTCAAGAGCTCATGATTTTTTTCCGTCTCTCCTCTTAACATTCCTCCTGCTCTGCAGACATGGCTCACCATGCGAGGCCTTCCAGATCAGCCAAAAAAGAAGAGTTAGGCAAAAGGAAAACTAACCAGAGCAAAAAGAAATCTAGCCAAGTGAGAAAGAAAACCACAAAGACTTCCACAAAAGCTGTTAGTTCTGGAAAAGGTAAAAAGCCCGTGCAAGAAAAAGATGTTAAGAAAAAACAACAAGAAAAGAAACCAATCATGAACTCTTCAGGTAGACTTCTCAGGAGCAGTGTAACCAGAACCTTGTCTGGAGCATCTTGGGTGAGTCTGGAGAAAGCTGACAACATCCTCTTTCACAGCCAGGATTCTTTCAGCATCAATGGCTTTACAATGTCTCTCCGTAACCGATCCTTCTCCCGAAGATTGTCCCAAACTCCAGTAATCGCAAAACCCAGGAAAGCTGCAGCACAAAAGAGGCTAGAAACAAAGGATAAACATGAACAAGAAGCCCTGGCAGTAGTAGAAGATAAAAATGATGAAACAGGTGAAATAGCTTTGAAACAAGATTTAGCTCAAAATGAGTTAGCTGCTCTGCCCATAGAAGGCTGGCTGTGTAGTGCAGGTGAAGAGCCTGTTATCCCATGTGCCAGTCAGGACAAGGAGGTAGAAATACCTGAAACGGATGACTCCATTCCAAACAGTCAGGTAACTGATGACGGTACAGAAGCTTCAGAGGTGAAATCTAAGCATGAAGACCTTCCCTGTGAGCAGATACCCAGTGGTCTCGATACGGGTTGTTTGACTGAAGCATTTGTTGAAGATGCTGCGCTGGTGCTTCCATCTTCTTCTGACTCTGTCATTGCCTCTGAATCAAACTCAAAGGTGTATGCGGAGACCCCCTTCAATGTGGTGCCTAACATTACAGAGCCTGACTCCAGCTCTGTTGATACCTCAGACCTCAGCTCAGCAGTACTGATAGAGTCAGTCACACTTGCCAAATTCCACATGGGAGCAGGGTTGGACATGATGCTACCTAGGGAAGAACAGGTCTTGGATTCTGCGTCTCTAGTTACCTCTGAGTTTAACTCACAAGGACATTTATTGGAAGATGCAAGGTCGCTTGCAGATTCCTCCTTAAAGGCAGGCTGGGATTTGGAATGTGAGAATAAAGACATTGGTTCAAATTCCAGTTCTGTAGCTGCCTCTGAGTCAAATTTGCTTTTACATTTTGGAGGTGCGAGCTCTCTTGCAGAATATCCCATGAAACTGCTTGTGGATTTTGTACCCATTCACAAAGAACTTGATTCAAATTCAGGTTTGAGCTTTACAAAAGAGAATTCAGAATTTGACACAAAAACCATATTTACAGTATGTGAACCACTCTCCAATACCTCTTTAAACAATATTGAAGTAGAGGACATTGAACGGCTTGTTAAATGTATTGATGCAGAGACATTAATTTTGAATTCAGGTTATGTCCCCACTTTATCTTCAGACTTAGCAAAAAGCACAGTTGATAAAATCTCTGCTGAAAGCTCTGGACAATTCTCTGCAGGTTTTGTTTCAGAGTTGCCTTCAAGCATGGAGATCTCTGCTCTTGCCTCAGAAAAAGCCATAAATGCAGATTTGCCAGCTGACTCAAGACTGCAGCATAATGATTATTCATCACAGCTGGGAAGTGTTGGAGTAAGCTTGAATTTGGTTCAGGACAACGTGAGCAAAAGCACTGAAGCAGTTGAGGCCTCAGGGCCGTCCTCTCTTAAAAATCCAGCTGGTGATTACCCTGTTCCATATTCATCTGTGCTCCCTATGCTGGAGAAAAAGAAACGAAGGCGTTGTGGAGTCTGTGAGCCCTGTCTTCGGAAAACAAATTGTGAGGAATGCAGCTGTTGCAGGAAGCGTAAAACGAGTCACCGGATATGTAAAAAGAGAAAATGTGAAGAACTGAAAAAGCCACCACCACCAGTCATGCTACCTTTTGAGGTAAGACATAGAAGTTGCAAACTCTTGAGACTTGAGGTACATCTTAAAATTCTGCCAAGGGAAATGCTGGCCACATTAAAGCTTTAGAGAGTTCAGGGTTACTGCTGGTGCTAACAGGTTGTACAGTAACTTCCTCTTGTCATCTGCAGAAGTGTATGTTAGGGAGAGCTGGAGTTAGTCTTGTTCCTGTTACATAAATCTGTAAAATCAAAGGTAACTATGCCTTGAATTCTGTGTCCCAGATAGTGGTATGTTTTCCAAAACAATGGGTTAATTGGAGTGCATGAAGAAATGAGAAAGGTTTAATCACAAAATGTGGGGAGGAGGGAAATTGAGGGTAGTGTTAGGAGACCGTGAATTACTGGGGAGGGTGCTGGTATTTTAAAATACTGAAGGCTAAAAGCAAAGGAAGGCATGTCGTCTGCTCTTTGGAAAAGTTAAAGTAATTTGCTTGTGATGACAGATTTGGTGGAAATCAATTTATAAACTTCACGTCCAAGTTGTAGCTGCATTTTCCCCTTTCGCATCTCTCTGCCTTTCTAATTGTCTGTTCTTCTGTTTCTCTCATTTCACTTCTCTTTCCTTCTCCCTTTGTCTTTTACCACATTCCCCATACATACTTTCTTTTTCTGTGTTTCTTACTCATTTTTCTGACCCATCAGCCTTTTATAACCCAGGTCATAACTTTTGGAACAAAGAGGAGGGGAAAAGACAGTCTGTATGCCCATGTGATAACAGCACTGACCTTCTGAGGGATTTCAGTTTCAAGATCAGGCTTTAAATCAGGTAAGTAGAGAGTTGAACATAGATTTCCCACATCCCAACTGAATTCCCTGGCCTCTGAGCTGCAGTGACACTCTGCACATGCTGTGGGAGCATTCTCTTCATGTGATCCAATAGTACCTGAACCACAGAGGGGGAGAGGCTGCCTTGGGAGTTAAATCACTGGGACATTTGCCTTGGGATGTGGGAAACTGAGGTTCAAGTCTCTGCACCAGTGTGTACTCTTGAGTACACAGAGCAGTTCACGCTGGGGAGAATGCACCTGCAAAACCTTTCTCCAGAGCAGTTTCATTAAAATGGTGTGTTCTTACAGCAGGTAGGAATTCCCATCAGCTGCGGAGATCTCAGGAGAGCTCCTGTTTTCACTGCTCTGTCCTGTGCTTACCAGGGTTGGCAGAGAAGTCCGCTCTGGTTTTAAGGTAGGCAAGCAGAAAGAAGAGTTCTGTAGCAGTGAGGGGATATGATCTATTCCCCGTTGTGGGGGAAGTATATTTTAAGGTATGATGTTTAGAGAAGTAGGCTTAAACAGTTTGGCTCAGAATTAGTTGAAAAAACTCTTTCTGTCTCAACTGCTCCTTAATGCTCTTAAAAAAAAATAAAAAGTGAGGAGAGGGACAGCAGTAATGTGACTTAAGATAGATATTAAAACAATAAAGGTGGTAGAGACTTATCCTGACTTTTTACAGCAAAAGAGTAGTGACATTGTTCTTTTGTATATTTAGTTAGTGGGATTGAAGAAAAGTTCATGGGAGAAGATTCATGGAGTTGAGGTAGGAAGTGATCTAAAAGCCATGTTTTAAAAAGGGTTTTGGCAGGGTCAGTGAAAGGAAGCACTCCAGCTTTTCTGTCAACCTTTGTTTTCCAGGCTAAACATACTTTTCTTGTTGCTCAGCCTGACCTTCTCCTTGCAGATTAGCTTTGCCCCTTCACCTTTTTCCTCTCTGGGCACTCCTTTTACTTTCTTTATCAGAGATTCCTTGGTTTTATTCTTTTCTTTGGCAGCTTTTATTTTGGTGTGCTTTTATTTCATTAGACTGGTCACATTCTGTATGGTGCATTCAGAGCTGCTCCAGGGGCCTCCTTCATTTCTTGTTAAATTTTGTATGAAATTTCAAGGTGCTGCATGGAGGAAACCAAATATTCCTGACATTTAAGAACATGTCAGATTTTTTTCTTATAAAATCGTATTTGAATGAAACCTGGTGCCTTTTCACATATTCCTAGAAAGAGGCCTTGCTTCATTTTCAATCTCTAGAAACTGTGCTCTGAGGAAATGAGAAAGTATTTCTACAATGGCACATGAGCTCTTTCAAGGCCTTGAGATACAGGGGAAGGTGTTGGGGGATGGGGAACACTATCACTCAGTTTAGCAGCTATCCTTTAGATAAGATTGCAGGGAATTCCATTGTTTTCCCATACTGGTAGTACTGGGACTTCTCTGACAGTCATGTGTTTTGAATAGAAAGCAGCTGATGGAAACCCAAAACTGTAGGTCTCTGTCCATGGTATGGAAAGAGAACATAAATGATTAAAATAAATGAGGTTGGCTTCAGTGTGTTCCTTGTTCAGAAGAGTCATGCTGCTTCTTTTTCTCATGTTGGTGGAATGTAAGCATTTTTTGGAGGTGATTCACTGGGAGGAGGGTGTAGGGGGATAGAGCCGGAGCATACTTTAAATGTTGGTCTTTTGCCTTAAAGGAATTATCTTCTCATTCAAACTAAAAAATACAAAAGTCCTAGTGAAGTCAGTGAGAACTTTGCAGTAAATGGCTGTATAGCCACTGTGGGGGTTGGCAGTCCATACCTGCTGCTTATGAAAGAAAAAATGTTGGTTTTCTTTAAGAACTCATGTGGATTTACAGTTATAGGGAGTGAGGCCTAGCTGGTAGAAGCCATGAATGTAAACTGAAGTGCATATTCCAACACCCATGCCCACGTGTGCACAAGCACTCAGCCCTTGGAGGGTATCAGTTGCATGTTAGGAACTGGCATTAGTTAGGTTACTGTTATTTCCATTAATTTGCACATAATCCAGATAAAGATTTGAAAACTATATGGGACTTGAAAAACACCATTTAAAAATAACAAGCACATAAACCTTCAGTGATATTATACCTTCCTGAATGTAATGGGTTTTGCAGGGATGTGACATCATGAAAGTCTGGATAAGGCATTGTGGGTTCTAGTTCCGAGCCCCTGTGTGTAGTAGCAATATTGTTTGTTGCATATAATGCCCCTCTTCCTGAGGAATTCCCACTGTGCCTGTTTGGCTTGGACCTGGTAAAGAAGAATCCTAAAACATATAAGGGAAAACATTTTTTTGCTTACTGAAGTTTTTGAAAGAGCAGCCCGGTAAATAAAATGTAAGGAAGCTCTCATAAGAAGAGGAAAAAGGCTTTATCTTGGGTTGCTGTCCCTCTCAGAATTAATAATGCAGGAATACTTCACAGGGAAGAGTTTGAGAAGTCTACACGTGCAGGATTAGGATGCTGCCACATTTTTGTCTTGTCTGTAAAGACTGCTCCCTTTCCTGAAACAGAATAGCAGTTACTGATGGCTATTTCGCAGCTATTTTGTTCCAAAAAGCAGATTTAATTCCAAGAAGTGGAATGGCTGCCTTGCTGCCATTGCATTGCACGCTATCAGGGCTGTCTTCATGAGTTGCAGTGTGGAGAGAGGATTTTGTAGGCTTCCAAAGCAGGCAGAAAAGGTGGCTCAGGGTTTCTTTTCCTTTCTCTGTGGGGAAAGGATTGCCGTTTTGGCTGGGCAGGTGCTGCAGCTGGAGCAGCGCCTGTGCAGACCCTGCTTGCAGCCGGGGCTGGAGCCGCTGCCGGCTGCAGCTCTCCCCGGGGAGCTGCTCCCCGGCCCACGGGGCTGTCAGGCTCAGCAGCTCCGCTTCCCCAGCTGGAGTTGCAGGGGTTCATAACTGCACAGCTCCCAAAAGGCCTTCACCTTACAGGGCTGCTGCTGGACTGTCGGTGTGGGGAGCCCTCCCCTCTGAGGCTGCTCTCTGCACGGCTTGGCAGGGCAGGGTGCCTACATTTTAGGGTTCTGCCCTCTTGGGTTGAAAGCGTTCGCTGGGGAGACGCTGCCACATTTTTGTCTTGTCTGTAAAGACTGCTCCCTTTCCCTCCCTATTCCTATTAGAACTAAATAGCTAGATGTAGTGGGACCCGTAGTCAACAAACTGACCAAAAACTAAGGTCGCCGAGTGTTAGTTCACTTGGGTTGCCCGAGGTGTCTTGAGACATTTAATAGCTGTTACCTGAGTAACATGAAATATTAAATAACAACAAGGGCCTGCTTGTCTGTGGATTTTTAACACGCTGCTGAAAAACGCAGACATATTAAAAAAGGATGCTGCAATTCAAGTTAGTTTGGAACTTTCCAGTAAGCCATTCCTTGAATGGAAAATGCTGAATGAACAGAAACCTTTCACAGTTACTATCTGTCTTAATGCAGCTGTTTTTGGGGGAAGTTTCTTGAGGCTCGAGAAGTGAAATTTTTGTTTAAAACTAAAATGGGGATGAGAATTATTAGAACATGCTGGTGGTAAGGGCATTTTGCCTGGTGCAGACCAGGGACTTGAACTTTGGTCTCCCACATCCCATCTGTCTCCTCTCGAATTTTTCAAAGTTTTGCTCTGCTCTGGAATAAAACCAAGTGTTGAAATCTCAAAAAAAAAAAAAAAAAAGGCAGCAAAATGGAATTCTGTTTTCCTGCCAGGCCCAGCTATAATCAAGAATTTTAGACTTTGTGGTATTTATTTTACAATAGACTCCAGAAATATTTAAGCCAGTTAATTTTAAAATGAGTGCACATAAAAATACTCCCGAGTATGATACTCGAGAGTTTTGTAAGGGGATAGCACACAGCTCAAGGAGTTTGGTCATGTGTATGATGAGCAAAGCTGCATACAGCCTTCCCTACTCCACGGATGTAGGGCAGGGAGTGGGAGTTGTGCAGTTTATTCTTATTTTACACAGACACTTGTACTCTGTGAGAGTATAAAATAATTACAACTCACAGTACTTTGCCATTTCTCTGAGTTCCTGGGTGTGGACTGCAATGCAGCTTAAATTACAGTGAGATGGGTTAGTTTGTGCTCTAGTCATTTTCAGAGGGGGTATTTAACAAGTCACTGCTCCTTGTTTTCTGTGTTGGTTCTTAAAGCTTTTATGGAGAAATTCCTTGAAGATGTTTCTTTCCTTCCTTGTGTCTGAGGACCTCTAACGTGAGGCTACAAGGAAACCTGAAACTGCTGTTCAGTGCTGTCCAGTGTATGCACCAGTGTGGGAACTAAATCAGAATATGGGGTCTTATGTTTCTAAGCAAATAAGATACTGTTCCTTCCCCCCCTGTATTGTAAAGCATCTTAAGTAGGCAAAACTATGAAGAAGAATCAGATCACTAAGTCTATGTGATTTCTACTGTCTCATTGTTAATGTGCAAAAAGAGCCTTGCAGGCTTGGGGTATTTGGGAGAAAAAGTATAAATCAGTACTTTAGTTTTACCTTATCCTAAATCCTATTTAATATATCATTCTGGTGCAGCAAATGAAGAGCTCTTAGCTACGAAGTAGCATCAGATAACAAAAAGTGGGCAACAGCTTTTTCTGATTTAATTGCTACACTGGGGGGAATGAGTTGTGTGTTGCCATCTCAGCATTTCTGCTATTTAACTGATCTGCACTCGTGAGTGGATAGTAATTATTACACTGCAGTATAGCACTAGATAAGAAAACAAATTGCAGTTCGTAGTTGACGAAAAGATGTTCTTACTGTTTTTGATCTTGAGCGCATAAATCCATGGCCAGCGCTCTGGTTTAGACGTCAAATATGAATTGTTCCAGGGAACTCTTCGGTGACCGCAGCGTTAGATGCGGTGTTGTTCGTTTGTTGTCCCCAGTTAGCGAATGTGACCCGCGAGGGCTCGCTGTGACAACTGCTAGAGCTATGCCTCCTCCGCCCTCCTTCCATCCGCTTGAACGTTTTAAGCAGGTGGAGTTGTGGGAAAAGAGCCGCGCTGGGTGTTCAGAGCGTGGCCAGTTCCCGCCGCGGTGCGCTGGCAGCAGATCTGTAGGAACCGATGGAGACAGAGGAGCACCTTGCACCGAGCCTGCGGTGGGGGCGCGGGGGCCGCCGGCTGCCGAGTCCCTCGGGCGCGGCGCTCCTGGCCCCGGGCTGAGCTTTCCGATGGGCTGGGGCAGCGCCGCGTCCCCTCGGCTTGGGAGAGCAGGTGAAGGCGGGCTCCGTGGCTGCGGCCTCCGCCAGGTGAGCGGCGATTCCCGCTCTTTCCCGGGCGATCCGGCCGCCGCTGCCCGGCGCCGCATCCGTCCCCGCCGCTGTTC
>VWZN01014808.1:228726-287548 GCA_013396955.1 Regulus satrapa
CAGGGGCGCCGCCGCCGTGAGGGGGAACGCGGGGCTCCCGCGATGTGAGGGGCGCCGCGGGGGCGGCGGACGGGCCGCCGGGAGCCGCCGCCGGCCCGTGGAAGGGGCCGCGTGTAAAGCACTCGGGGTATTGCAGAAATATCGCTCTTCCATAATAAAAATCGGAGGTGTCTGCCTGCCTTTGTGACCACAACTTATATTCTGCAATTTGATGTTTTTTTAGGTTCTAACAGAAAACAAAAGGCCTCAGAGGAGGAAGCAAAGAGTTTTAAAGGTAACCGATGATTGCTTTGATATTTATCCTCTCCCATTTTGAGCAGCATTTTCTTGTCATACAGCCCAGGAAGGCAAAGGGTTAAACGCTGGGTAGCGGCGCTTTCCAGCTATTAAGCAGATTAGCTAATTTTAAAAGCACAGAACATGTCCTTTCTTTCCTCTTTCTCTCCAGCATGTTGTAGACATATTTGAACCTCCCTGCACAAGTCTGCAGACCAAAAGTTTGCTTTCCCTTGCATGGAACGTTGCCTTTAATTTCTTCTGTTTCTAGTTTCGTACTTCCAAAGGTTACGGTTAAATGTTTTTAGCATACAGGTTTTATGGTATCTGAAATTTCGTGTGAGCAGTCAACGTTAAACTGCAAGCCAAGTCAATAAAAGTGGAATTTTTATAGTTAACTTCACCGAAGTTTTGATTTCCTCTCTTTCTTTAAACTTTAGAATACCTTTAACTGAAAATCCTGTAAACTTACAGCCACCTTCAGTTTCAGTGGTAACATGTTCCTTCCACACTTTTAAGATGGCTCTATTTCATGATAACAAAAGATTGGTCTTTCAGATGCAAATGTCTTAGTTTTTATACCAAAATACAGACTCGCTATGCTCATGGCTAGTGTTTGGCAATGTTTGGGGTTGTTTAAGTAACAGGTATTTGATATTGAATTGCATATTGATATTGCTTCTCTCAGTCTTTAGAATGTTTTGAATAGAAGTAACTCATTCTGTTGTTGTAAACTAGTGTATTGGAGGATGGATGGGGCAAATAAGATGGATGGTATGGGTAAAATGAAATTAGTGAAAACGCCAACAAAAAGTATGCTGTTAAACTTACTTTGTTGAGCTATTCTCTTATACCAGCTAAATGTAAGAAGATAGTTTAGTATTGTTTCAGTACACTAGAAATTCAGAAGTTATTGGACATACTGGATTTGATAAATGCCGGCTGGTCTGTCGTGTCATTTTACTTAAAAATATCCCAATTTCTTAACAGCTGTGTTGTCACTGTTACAGAAACTTTGGTAAGACGAACCAAAGTTCAGATGAAATAAGGAGCAAATAACCTGTCCGACCTCAGGGGTGTTTGTCTTGATGTGGAGTAGTTGTGCAAACCACCCACATGTGTGCTAACGCCAGTTGTGGTTGTACAACGCTAGCAAATGTTAGTGGGATTTTTTTGCATTAAAAGAAGTCATTAAAATAATCGTATTTTTGTTGTTCTGGGTATGATTTTAATTACTCATTTTAATACTGCTGCTCTTTGTAATAGGCTACATGGGTGTAGCTAAAACTTGGAGTATTTGCTCATTCTGTCTTCTGTGCTGTTGACAGTAGCATGCAAAATAAGGAGTGTTTGTAAAGGAGTCAGTTTATAACGTATAATTGGTGTGATGCATGTTGTGGCAAAGTGTGGAAAATGGTTTTTTTTTGGTGGCAGACAGATACCTTGTGTTGGGTGTCTGTCTACAGTCGTGGCTCATGGTTGGTCTTGAGATTTTCCTCTTGAGTTCATTTTGCCGCTGTTTGGGATTTGATGGCCCAGCAGGTTGCTATGTAATATGAGTCTGTCACTCCTCTCCTTTCCAAAGAGCCTTCTGTAGAGTTTTTTTCCACCCTTGGCTCTTTTATGGAGAGGCTTGTCTGGCTCTGTGTGTATGCGTAGTATCCACGCACTTTTTGGACCTGGGTTGGTTTCTGGTTTGGCTTTTCCTTTGCTGAACTGATTCTGTGGTATTTCCTCTTTGGTTTTAGGTACTGTTCTTTGTGTTTTCTAGTATTTGTATTTGTTTTCTGGTGCTGAAGTGAATTTCCTGAGAGTTTGTTCAATTGTATCCACCAAGGAAGGTGCAGTACCTTCTGAAGGCCTCTCACGGAACGCTGGATTTGGGTTGGTGGGGTTGGCCTTTGGTTTTGGATGGGAGACGGAGGCTGGGCAACTTAATTTACACTGCAGCTGTCAGCTGCAGTAAACTTTAGAAAAGCTGCATAATTTATAGGCTTCTTTACTGGGGCATTATTTAGAAATGTGACATTATGTTATCTGACTCTTAACCTGGCTTCTGCTGTTGGTGGGACAGCCGTGTAAAGTGGAGTTGCCTTATCTGCTGAATTATGATTTCTGTGTTTACTTCTGTGATTGGTCGTGGCTGAGGGCATCAGATCAGTGACATTTTCAAAATTTCAACAGGATGTGTCCTTTTTTCTTTGTATTTTCTTCAAGCACTATTCTTAAGTTTCCTAAAGGAGGATTTGTAGAACTTTCTTCCAGTAATACATGGAGTTTTGGGTTTTTTCCCCTAAGTGTTTTACGTTTTGATAGATGCACATCGATTTACTTAGATGGCTTGTGTTCAAACTGTGCTGCTGAGGACCAAGCCATTGACAAATTCTCTGCAGGGGCAAATGAGCAGTGCTTTCCAGTTGCATGGAAATGGGTGGGACAGATATTAATCAAGATGAAAAGTGATACACACTATTGAACTGTACCTGTTGTGTACTATAAATAGTTTTCCATATGCATGTCTCAATGGTCCATTCTGGTTGTTGGGCGACTCATTTAGGAAATTCATCTGTGCCATAAATACTGTATTAGGTTCTTCATGTTTATTTTGAAAGAACGTCTGAAATATTCATCACTTCTGTCAAGCAAGTGCTCATTAAAGAGAGAGTCTTTGTAAGCTCACAGTAATGGATACAAGGGAAGGAATATAGTTTTCCTTAGGGTTTATATTGTGTTCTTTTCCCAGTTAAGCAGACACTTTTTTGATTTTATTCCTGGCAATGGAAAGCCTATGTAGAACGGATTCATACTTAAGGATTCACTTGCCTGCATTTCACGAGTCACATTATACACCGTGCTTCACTTAACATCATCCTTTTCAGCCACTTACTGGTGTTTTGGCTCAGCTTGGGTAGTGCAGTGCCACGCACCTCTTCCTAAGGATGGGAAAATGCTTGCAGTCGCTTCCAAGTTCATTGCCCCAGAGCTGAGAAGAACGGGGCAGTTGCACATGGCTTCACGCTGTCAGGGAAATCTCCACTTAGCACGCGGAGGCAGCAGTGGTACCAGTAAGGAAATCTCCCCACGGGTCAGGAGGCAGCTGCTGAAGCATTTCTGGGCCTTCTGGGGAGCCCAGACTGCCTTTTGGAGGGCTGCGGCTTTTTGTTGCCCTAATGGAGATGAAAGAAACCCAAAGCAACAACAAAACAACAGGAAGAAAAAAAAAAAAAAAAAGGAAAGGGAAAAATAGGGAAGAGACTGTGGGAGGAATGCAGGATGATGTATGCAGTGCTCGGTGAGTTCAGTGGCTGCCTGCACAGCGAGTGTTCTCTGCTGCGTTTGGGTGTTTCTGCATGAACACTGCAGCAGCGCTCGGGGGTGCCAGCAAAGCGCCAGCAGTGCCTGCTCACACTCTGGAAAATCCCCTCAGCTGAAGGCAAGCCGGGAGCCAGAGCTGACTCAGGATCTAGAACTGCGTGGTTGTTTATAAATATCATATCAGGAACATGAAATCTTCATTTCCATCAAGGCTGCAAAGAGCCGATTGAGCACCCTGTTAATTTTTCTTCTCCACGTATGCAGAGCACCGTTTGTAAATAAACAACTTTGAAACACAAAGTTGTCTTGGCAGACCTGCTGTTGCCCTTTTTTATGATGCAGTTTGAGTTTTGCAGCTCAAAGAAACTAAAAATTTTGATTGAGGTCATACATGCGTTAACAAGGAAGGCAAGTACTAAAGTTCGTGATAATGCGTGGAGTGAGCAAGAATTGAACTGATTTAGAACATTTATTCTAACTTATGGTGTATATTTTTAGTGCAGAATATCTGCCAAAATATCTAGCTGGATGAAATTAAGTTTTATTACTTTTTTCCCCTTTAAACTGAGATATGTGCAAGTCAATGGATGGAGTCGCACTACTGTGGAATTTTTCAGGGGAAGAAGGAAGAATGGTACAATACAAATTGGAAAGGATGCTGTCTAGAAAGGACTTAGCATATTTTATTTTTATTTTTGTGGGTTTTTTAAAAAATGCATTATCACCTTGGAGTGTATTCCTTCAGTAAATAGCAGTTAAAATTGCTTTGAGTACTGATTGAAAGCTTCCGCCTGTTTTTTACTCTGTGTCTTTTTGCTCCCTCTTTTTGATAGGTAGACTTTACTTTTGGTATCAGTGCATCCTACACAAAGCAGTTAACTTGTATTTTTAAAAGTAAGATAACTTAGCTGTTACCTGGATTTTTTTTTCAACATTTTTTGAAAGGGATGCCCTTATTTTCACCTTTCTCAAGCTGTATGTGCATCTGTCTAAATGGGATTAAGTCTTTACATTTTTTGCTTTTGGTAGACTCACGCAACCACTTGATGTGAGCAGGCATGATTATGGTTGTGATTTAGCCCAGGGCATTTGCCCGTGCAGCTTTCCCAGCATTTCCACATGAATGCCCAGGTGAACATATGAAGCACTCGCATGTTTGTGCAGTTCTGCCAGGACCACTCACGTATGTAGATGTTTTTTGAACAGAGCTCTAACAAAGAAAGCCTTTCTAAGTGGCCTGTAAATTATTAATCTTACTCTAGTTATTTTCTAATCCTTAATTTTTCCAGAATTGAGGCCTGTTCCCTGGGGACTCTTTCCTGGCTGTGCAGGGGTGTTGTGCTGCCCTCGCCCCCTGTTCCGGAGGGCTCCCCTGTCCTCTGCTGCTCCCTCTCCCGCCCCTCCTCTGTGTCCCTGTGGCTTGCTCAGCAGCCCCGCCGTGCTGCTCTTTGCCCTCGACTCCCCAAAACGCTGGGGGAAGGAAGGTGCCCTGTCCTGGGGAGGAGGCAGGGAGGAGCAGGGTTTTCTGTGCTAATTCCTGCCGTGTTGCTGAGGCAGAGCAGTGTGTGAGCATCCTGCCATCCCTCGGGGATGGGTGGGGGCGGAGGCACATGGGGCTGGGAAGCGTGGAGTAAGGCTGGGCTGAACCTTATGGTCACAGTGATTTTACATGTTTTGAATCACTGTTTATTTGTAGATCTTGACCCTCAAGGTATTTTTTAGTGTAGGGCTTTCCACTTCATTGTGTTTAGAAGTGGAGCTTCAAAAATGCTAGAAAATGTGTTTGTGATCAAAAATGTCATAAAAAATCCATTAAAAGCAGCATAGCTTGTGGAAAGGGAAGGAAATGTGCACGTGGAAATGAAGGTCAGTTGTGTAGGTGTGTTGATCGATCTGTTATTCAGATGTTATTAATGAAGTATTACAAAATAAACACAGGGTATGTTGCTTTGTATCAATTGTTTGCATTCACTACTGCATTATGAGCTTTATTCAGTACTTGCACTTGCTGGATGTAATGCAGGCATTGAAGTAACTGAGCTGGCTCTGCCAGTTCCAGTAACCTGTTCTCAGTGTGCTGCTGGCTGTACATTTATTGACAGTAATATCTAAAAAATGCTTTGGAAATAGGTGCTACCTGTTTAGGATCTGATACTATACTGCTAAGCAAGTTTGTTTATTGCTTTTAGCAATTGATGTGGGGGAAAAAAAACATTGAGAAGCCCTAAACCTGAGTAGCTGCAGATTTGTAACATTTGTGATTTTTTTTTTCTTTCTGCCATGCTGTTATACCAACATTTTTGTTTAGTGTTACTGATTATGGGGAAGTTAATTTAGTCCATACTATGACAGCAGACTTTCCCATTGACATTAGTAGGAGCCTTGCTTTTGTAGAACCAAGAGATCTGATTTGTACTAAAATAAATTCCTATATATAGGATTTCATTGGGGAGGTAAGAAGAATTAATGCTTTCTTTTTAAATGCTAAATGTATGAAACTTAAATTATATAAAGAAAAAGGAAAACAGCATTCACATATAAGCAACTAACAGTAATCCCTTTTCCTTTATTGATGTGAATATAATATATAGACTATAGAAGCAAGGCTGTCCTTGTTGTCCTAACAACTTTAACATTAAGCCTTCTAGAATATCAGGAATTTTTTTTAAGCTAACAGTTGAGTGGTTTGTGTCTCGACTGAATTCCTTTCTCAGGTTTTGTTGGCTCTGTCTGTACTGCATTATAGTTTAATCAGTGCCCTATAGTAAAATGGGGCTCTACATTTAATTTTCCTAAAATAAGGGGTTTGCTGAACTTGTGAATAAGAGGAAAAACTGCTCTGTGTTAATAAATGCAAAGCATTCACTTTTGTGACAGATGATCTGAGTTCTGCAGTGCAAACACCACTGTTGCAGTGCTGCTCCATGGCAGCGTTGCTGTTATTCCAGGATGGGAGTGAAAGCTGCTGCTCCTCTAGGGAGTAAGTGGAGGTTACAGTGCAAATTCTGCCTTGAGCTTTACTGAAACCATAGGTGTGCAAGCTCTCACACAGAAGAGGGAACATAATTTGCAATTTTTAGGCTTTTTTTCCTCATGAGAGTAAACAAAACATAGATGAAAAATCCTGAACAGTGCCTGGTGTCTTAAGAGATCAGCCTGATTATTTTTTTATTTTTCTTTTTAATCTGAATTAGATGCTCCTCTGACATACCTGTCACTAAGTTTTCTATTTCTAAAGAGTATTAATTGCTTCCTGTTGTTTTGTGGCCCCTTATCAGCTTTAAAACCAGGCTAGAATGGTGTTGTGTGTCCTCAGCAGTTTTGGTTTGAGGGCTGCTACCAAGATGTAGTAACGTGTAAATAATGTTATTGCTTGTACAACAGGTGGTGGGGCATGGAACCGTGGTCCTAAATTGAGGAGCTGAATATCTTCCTGGTTAGATTACAGGAGCTGTGGAAAGTTGCACTGTTAGCTTAGCAGTTTGGATCTTTACTGCACTGATCCTGAAGAGAAATGAACTTGTCTCAGTTTGGTTCACCTGTGGTAAACCCAGGAAAGATCATAATGAACACTTGTTCTTGTGCTGGGAGGTTGTGTGACTGGATCCTTTTCCTTGGCTTAAACATATTTTTTTTAAATAGCTGAAAGAACTTGAATTTGAAAATTCCCATGGGTGAAAAGTTCATCCAAACACCTAACAAGATGCTTAAGAAAATTCTTTGCTTTCTCTCTGTGTCTTGATGCAAAAATGTGCACCGCAGTTCAAGGCCAGACTTCTCCAGCCTTAACTTAAAGTCATTGAGTCTTGTTATACTTTTGTCTGCTAGAACAAGGAGCCCTCTGTTATCAGCATTCTTTTCCACATAGACTGGGCAGGAGTTTGTGGCTTTTCAATTTTCTTTCTCTTTGGTAAATTGTAGAGAGTGAGTAGAGAGTGAACTTGGGGCTTTCACTTCAAGATGTTTCAATCCTTTGTCGTTCTTGTGGTCTTCAGAGCCCTCTCCAGCATATCAATGTCTTGCTTGAATTGGGGATGCCAGAACAGGATGCTTTATTCTGCTAGCAGGTGCAAAAGTGCCAAATGCAGGATTGAAAGTAACCAGTCTTTTCCTAATTATATTGTTATTTATGCACCCAAGAATCTAACTAGCCCTTTCAGCTATAAAGTCGCACCAGGAGTTTCTATAGTTACTGTGCTGTGTTGATAATTGGCCGTGTTAATGTCCTCCTGGAAGGCACCGCTTTCCAAGGTAGAAACCTGCCTTTTGTAACTGCAGTCCCATGCCTCTTGCTAAATACAGAATCTCTCTTTAGCTGTAATGAAATGGCTGGCTTGCCAGCTTAATTTGCCAGGCATCATGTCTGGTCTTTGAATTATTTGCTGTTTTTTATGGGTATTAATTTACTGCTCTTTCAGATAGTTGCTAAGAAGGTTGCACCTGGCTGTGGTTTGCTCCCTGGAGCTCCTGCTGTGAGCACTGATGAGTCTCCATTTGCAGGGAAGGGCCAGGCAGCACTTCCTTGACACTGTGCCCGTGGTTTCATCAACAAGTAGACAACAAGAGACATTAGCTAGGGTGGGGAAATTCAGAGACTGGATTTCTTTCATCTCTGCTTTTGAGCTAAAGCACATTAGGGGAAAGTTCTGTTAGGGAATACATATTGCTGCTGATTGTACAATTTTTCTTTTCTGGCTTAATTGAGTGCTATGTTTTCCAGCGCTGCCAGGGTCTCTTTTGAGTGCTTGGTTTCAGTGTTGAAGACAAATGATTGAGTAATTCAAAACACCAGTAAAAAACAAACCAAACCAAACCCCAAACCCAAGGGAAACAAAAATGACCAGGCAGGATGCTTGTTGATATTTGCTTCTGTGGCAGAAAATGTACTGTAATGTTTGGGATTTTTTCTTTCTTAACAAATCCGCTTCTTGGAGGCCTGTGTAGGAGAATGGGGTGTCCTTCATCCTCTGTTCTTGCTCCTGTTTGTAGCTTTTACAAGATAGAGATGAGAGTTGATGGAAACAGTTTGTGGCTGAGAGAGCCTATTTCCAAGTAGTAATCCAATAAATACATTTCCACGAGAGCCACCATTTGAAACCTTTACAGTCAGAATAAGTTTCCCGTAGTTTTAAATTTTGTTAGGAAGTGTATCCTTTAGGGGCTGATCCTGCAGATTTTCTTTATAAGTGGTCTCGCTGAAGCTGTTGCACAAGGTAGTAGTGACACACTACAAGGTAGTAGTGTAGGAGAGAAAAGGAAGAGAACAAAGGTGTAAAGACTTGGAGGCCATAATGTATTAACTCCTCCTGGAGAGAGGTAAGGAGCTTTTCTGGTGGGGAGGTTGGCTGGTATTTGAAGAATATGGCAAAGAAGATATTAATGGAGATTAAACAGAGCTAAGCTGTAGCTTGGAGAATATCCTTTGCTGTTGTGGCTACAAATATGGGGAAAAAAGCAACCAGCAACTAGCAGACTTCAGAGCTGTAGTAAGATCCAGTGTGAAATGGAACCTGCTGTGATGCTCAAGGCATCTCAGGGTGACTGACTGGGTGGTGTGATCCTCAGGGGAGTTGGAAATGAGGGGATACCTCCAGGAAAGGCTGAATGTCGTGCCCAGGTCAGGTTCCTTTCTCTGCACTCGCAGAACCCGTTGTTCCTCCGAGTTGCTGTATAAACCACCTTCGGTGGTAAAACTTGTCGACGTAATTTTGCCACTGGGGGGTGGAAATATTGCTGGATCTGTTGGGCACTGTGTTCATGTGGGACCCGGGCAGACTCTTTCAGGGAGGACTGGTTAGGGGATTTGGCATTAGTTATGTTACTCCATCAAGACCTGCTTGTAGGGCCGTTTGATCAGTACTTGGACAGTACTCTGTTATTTCTTGTTTGAGAGTAATTGATCCTGATGGTGTCCTTCAGTACCGTGTGTGTTGTTACCACCTGTAGAGGTTTGAAATGAGAGACACAAATCGATGGCCTGCTCACTGCTCAGATGTGGAAATATCTTCGGGGTAGCTTAAGCATTACATTTTCATTGGGAGTTGGTGAATTCTGCTTTACCTCAAGGGCATCATCTGTTAAAGGAGAAGTTAACAGTAAGTCTGATTCTTCAGAATGCCAAATTATTTGCTGTAACTGGCTGTTGGGTTGTGCTGGAAGCATTAGCTCACAGAGTGAATTCTTGTGTGTGTATATGTGATATAATCTTTGGTTGAAGTTTAAGTAACGCAGCAGTAGCCACAGCAGGCTCTGTGGCTCTCTCCACTCTTAGGACAGTGCTTCCTGTCCTAACAGCACAAACTACTGCAGAGCCTAAACTTGAGCATGATTTGTTAGTGGCTCGTGTCTCCTGGCAGGGTAGAGCTCTCCTTAATTAGAGAGAGAGGAAATTACTAGTATTGATCTGCTTAATTCTTTAACTTTTCATTGCATTTGTGTAAAAGCCTTGGAAACTGATCAGATGAGACTTAGGTGCTTAATTCCTGTGAATGTTTACACTGTTGCTTGGGCTTGTGATACCCTTGGCTGTGGTTTTCACTGGGTTTTTTACATGCAGATTCAGGACTTGAAGACAGATTGTTCCTAGGGTTGAAGGGAAGAAATCGCACGAGCTCTGTCCCTGGTAGTGTGTCTGCATTTCTCTGTGTGGTGGGAAATATTAACTTCTCATGCTAACAGACTATCCAGTGGTCTTTTCTTTTTGTGAGGGGAAAATAAAAGACATCCTTTTGGATCCACTGCAGTTCAGTAGTAGGAGATAAAGCAACACAGTGCTCAAAAGGCAGAGTTTGATTAAAACAATAACATCTGATTTTATTAAAATATTTTGTCTTCATGTGTAAAAATAGAATATGAACTAATTCATCACAGTGATGTGATTCATCTGCATTTTTTTTCTTCCTTATTGCGTGTGGGCAGCTTCTAGTAATGTTAGTAAAAAAATATGAAATACGAAGAATATTTTTTTGTTTAAGCACTTCCACCTTTGCTGCTGGGATGACTGGAGTTCTGTTGGGACACAGCACTGTACCTGTGCAGTACTAGCAGATTAGGGAAGATCCTGATTATTTCTGAGCATGGCAGTGCTTTTTGATCAGATAAAGTATTTTATTGAGGAACAGTCTAGTTGGGAGCATTGTGATGACACCTTTGTACTGATGTCAGTGGATTCTGTGTCAGATCTTCTCATCTCTGCTAATTGTGGATGAAGCCTCTTCCTTCCCTATGCCTCTTACTGCTCCCAAATTACCAGACTTAAGTTATTAGTGTTTTAATGTAGTGAACAATCCCTATAATCCCTATATAAAATGTGGTGTTGTGTTGAAAATGTGCAGTTGATGGGCAGTTAGTTTTAATCTGATTTTATGTCCTCAGCCTCCTAATTATCTGAGTAAATAATTTTTAATGAAAATTTTATGTGGTTTATTTTGGATTGGTAGAGAATTGTGGGGTTTTACTCTCTTGTGGTGGACCCTTAAAATATTTTCTGGTACAGTTACTGAGACCTGTGTGATGCATTTCCCTCTGCTAGCAATAAATGGTGGAACCTTTTGTGCATCCTTTAGAAAGTGCTCAGTGACCCCTGGCTCTGGGAATCCTTCACTGAAAATCAGCAGGATCCAGAGGAGCTCTGGCTCACAACCACTAGTCAGGATCTGTGTGCAGTGAAAATACATTAGATAAGGCATCTTTTTGTATAGAATATCTGTAGGCTTGACTTAGCTGCACAGGTGCTGGATGTGTTTTTACATAACATTGCCATGAGAAGTTAGGGAGCCTCTCAGAACATCTAAGACATGCTATGGATTCCTGGCACTGGCTTTTATCAGCTGCAAGGCGGCCACTGAGCCTGAGATGGAGCTGCCCTTGTTTTGCCTGGGGGTTTGTGGCAATTCCATCTCGAAGGTCGCAATTAATCATTAATCTATTTTGCATTTCTTTTCCTGAGTTTTGTCAGGAGCCCGTGCCCTTTGTTGGTGTGAGCACAGGTCCATCTCTGAGTTAACAGGGTGGCTCATACTGGGTGGGATTTTCTGGGCACTGCTGTGAGGTGCTGTGCCTACACAGGGTTAAACAGCCCCCCGTGCTGCTGATCCCTGATCTGAAAAGCAGTCCTGGTTTTCTTCTAAGTACAGCTTAAGCTTACAGGGGATTGAAGAGCTCTTAGATGTTGCAGTTAGATAAAGGAACAGCACTATCTACTGTGATTTAAGATTTATTTTTAAAAGGAAATCTAATATAAATAAGATTTGAATAGCATAAGAAAAAGTGGATTCCTGCCTTAATTACTGTTTTGCATAAGTTTCTACCTTAATTAGTTTTATTTTTGCTTTGCATAACTTCTTATTTCATATCCATAATACTATCTTAGGGCCCATATATATTCTTTCCAGGACACAATATTCTGACTCTGTCTAGACCTTGATGTTGCTTCAACCACACGAACTGTATAATATCAGTGATGATGAAGAAAATATTTAACAAAATACTAAAATGAATCATTTACTAAAATACATTTTTGAATAGCTTACATGAGAGACTGTTGAGAAACCTGGAAATTTCTAAGTACAGAAGCTAAGCAACTGTTTAAGGAGTAACTTGCGAGTGAGCTGATGTAAATTGGCTTTCTATTCATTTCTGCTTAGAGTTTGTAATTATTTAAGGACTTGAAGCAAGAATGGCTGTTTTTCAGGATTAGCTGCAGTGTGGTGTGTTGGGTTAAGCCAGTGTATTGGTCTAGCCAAATGAATGTAATTATGCCAAATTACTGCTGAACTTTGTGGTGTAATCCTTTGGATTTCAGTCTTGCTTTTAGCATAAGTTTTTTACCTTTTTAAAAATCTGTTCATGCACATTAATTCAAAATTGAATCCTTACACTTAATTCTAAATGCCAGCATCCTTTATCTGACTATTCATTTCATTAGTCTCCCTCCACCACGTTTACCCAATTTCTTCCTCAGTCCCTCAACAGTGGGGAAAAATAGCTATAAATATGGATAGGGTCTTTAGCCTTCAGGGTGTTTTATAACTTCCTGTTTTGTTTATTGTCCAGTGTCTGTGCCTAATTAGGATATTCCTCGTATCTGTCAAAGTAGGGTTTAATTGCTATAAATATGAAGCATCTAATTTTTAATGTGCTTTGAAAAGCTGTTACAACAAGGGTTTTTTATTATTGTTTTATAGGCAAATTTAGAAAACAAAGCAGTAAATGGCCGCAGACCAGAACTCATGGAATGCAGTATATGTGGTCATGGTGAAAAATACAGGGTGAAGACAAACCAAGCAGTACCCATTGAAAATGTGCAGTCTAAGGAGAAAGAGAGAATGACTGGCTTAGAGGCAGAGCAGTGGGCACATAACGAGAAGCCATCCTTTGGTGTCCACGTCAACGGCGACATCCACGGAGCTGTGACGGACACCGAACACTTGAAACACGCAGACCACAGTGAAAGAGCAGCCTCTCCCAGTCAGTTCACTGAGCCAAAAAAATCCTTGGTGCACACCGTCAAAAATGGCATCAAAACCCTGCATTATTCACCACCAGAAGCAGTTGCTTCGCTGAAAAATGTGTCTGCAGAGGAAAGGACAGATTTGACATGCAACTCCCACATGCAATGGCCACAGGGTAGCAATCTGAACAACATAGTGAGCACTCTGACTAGTGGCACTGGCTGTGTTCACCCAGAAAACCAAGGGAATGTTTTAATGAAAGAGGAAAACTGCACCTGCAGCATCTCTGAGTATTCTGATAAGTCAGTTTTGCAGACAGGTTCCACCTTGGATGTGCAGGAAAGCTTGTGTTGCTCTCAGTTGCCTGAAGAGGAGCTGCAGGCAGGGAACGATGGCTTTAAAGTACCGAATGTGGAGACACAACCTGAAAATTCTGCACTCCAGCCCACTTTCTTGTCTCTGATTAAAACCAGAAATTTAACTCTGGAGCAGGTTGTAGCTATTGAAGCTTTAACACAGTTGTCTGAAGCTCCTTTAGAAACAACTTCACCAGCTAAAGCTGAAAGTACTGAACACACAGGAGAAACAGCTTCCAGCTTGTGCCATAGTTTTAAAAGGGATATCTCATCCTCCTTCACATCCTCTGCATTACAAGAAATCAAAGACACTTACTTACAGAACGAGCAACAGCTCTTGGCCCACTGCGCTCACTCACAGAAGCAGCTCCCTAATAAGGCAGTGTTATACAATGGCCAAAGTTCAGTGCCTGAATTGTGTGATAAACCCACCAATCCGGCTGGTGAGATGTATAAATTACAGTTATCCTCAAGAGATACCCAAACTTTATCTGACTTAACGTCGAACGCAGCATCGTTTTCAGGATATGATTCCAGCGAGAGTTGCGCTCGTGAGCCAGTCACCCTCGCAGGGTATTGCAATGCTTCCTGTGATGCCCAGCAAACAAGGAACAGCTTGGAAGCTCCTGGCCAGTTAGAGCAAAAGCCATCGTGTAATGATTTGAAATTGGAAAGTAGTTCTTTGATTAAAGAAGGAGGAATTCACAGCCAGGATGAAGAGGATGTAGCTGCACAGCTAACTCAACTGGCGGCACTGATTGAATCGAACCAGACGAATTCAGAGCAGAAGAACGATATAAAGGCATCACTGCTTGATCTAATATCACATGAGAGGCAGCCAAAATATAACCAAGATGTGTTGCAGAAAAAAGAATCTGTATTTTTTAGGCACAATTATGGTTCCTTACTGTTAAAGCAAAAGCAAGCAACAAATAAGAAAGGAAACGTGGTGCCATGGAAACCGCGGCACAAAAAGAAGCCTCAAGAAGCACGCTATCAACAAAATAATCCAAACCAGCTAGAGCTGTTGTCATGCCAGCATAGTGAATTGCAGGACATTTGGATATCATCAAAACTGCACAAGCTTGGTCAGACCATGCCACAGGACTCCAGGGTAGCTCCGTCTGAGAAGAAATCTCCAAGAACCAAAGTACAGAGAGTGCTCAGTCAAAATACTTCAGCGTCACAAGAAAAAACTAGGTTATTTCTCCCACAAGCACAGATAAAATTCCACAGGTGTTTACCTGAGGCACTGCAGGAGAAAAAAAAAGACAGGTTGTTTGGCTGTGAAGTGATGAATGAGCAAATGAAAACCGTGGGCTCCAGTGACCCACTAGGCACTGATCCAGTGAAAAATGAAGTTGTTGCACGTAGCCAACACAGTGACCTGTCCTCCCACAATCCTCTGGCTGCTTCACAGCTGAAAACAGCATCCTTGTTGAAAAGACCAACTGAAAACCTACAGATGTTTACAGAAAAATGTAATTCTCAGGTACAGCAAACAGCAAATGTCAGTCAGGCTCATCCTTTGCCACCAACTTTTAACCAGTCTAACCTGAGAGCTAACGAAATGTGTAGTGAAAGCAAAGCCTATGTGCAGCAGGTCAAACAACAGGTAGATCCGAAGTCACAGGTGCTGCCTGTTCCCTGTGGTGGGGCCCAGGTACCAGGTTCTGCTGAAGCTCTCAGGAATATGGAGTGTGTGGGTGAGGTGACCGTTCTGACATCAACCAGTTTGGGTACTGACCACGCCCAGAGCACAGGCGACTCAGGGTGTTCCCCAGCAAAAAACACGCTCAGCAGTTTCCTTGAATCACCTATGAAGTTTCTTGATACCCCTACAAAAAATTTAATAGACACACCTACCAAAAAAGGACAATCTGAATTGCCAACTTGTGACTGTGTTGGTAAGTGTTTTTGCTAACTTTTGCCTGTACATTTCAAATGGAGGTGTGCTCATGTTGCTTCCTTTAATGTGAGGAAGTGTATGTGACAGCCATTGCACAAGAATCAGTGTTTCACCATTACAAGACAGGAGGAAATTATCTTTCCCCTCTTTGTAACTTTTACTTGTGTTCTTTGGGCCTGCAGAACACAGCGGAATTGAGTGTTTTTTGAACTGCAGCTGGCAGGTTTAAATCCTCCACTTAAATTTAAACCTGGAGGAAAGGGATTTTTTTCTGTTGGTTGTTCTGCCATTGCGCTGTCTTGTGCTTTGCGTGCACTTCCCTGCATTGTATCAGGTCATGATTTTGATGGTCTAGAGCTGGTTTGTGCCTGAGTGGGCTGAGCAGCAGCATCCCAGTGTATTGTCCTCGTTGCCTGAGCCTGTTTGACAAAGGGAGAGCGAAGCTGGGCGTGGCATTGCTCCTGTCACTGTTTGTCCCCGTGGCTGCTGTGGGATGGCCTGGGAGAGTGTCCATGCCCAAGGCTCCGGACACCTCTGGCCACGTGAGGAGAGCTCAGGTGGAGTTGAGGTGGTGTCACCCCTCGCAGAGTGACTCTTGTGCAGCAGGAGGTGTCAGAGCAAGCTCTGCCTGAAGGGTGGTGCAGACACAGCTCGGCTGAGGGTGTGGGACACGCTGTGTTGGCACTGTCAAAGCACCCCGATGGAAAGACAGGTCAGAGCCTCACAATAAATAATCTGCAGGCAGATTTTTCCACCCTGGCTTCCGTGTTCTGAACCAACAGAGTGCTTGAGAGGCCTGGGTTATGGGGCTTTTTCTGTAGGATATGACTATCATTTAATTTATTTTATTGCCCTCAATTCCCCTTTGTCTGAAATGAATTAATAATGTTCCTACCAACACGGGTATTGGGAATTTTACTTAGTCAATACATGCCAGCTCCTCTAATGAAAGTTTTAAAGAATGCAAAGTATTGCTATAAGTAGGGTTTTACTTTAGAATATTTAAAAAATGCTAGCAGAGTCATCAGAGGAAAGAAGCATAAAATAGTTTCAAAGTGTCTGAAGAAATAAGCCTGTCATATTCTTTAGTCATGATATTTCAGGGTCAGACTCTGTGTTCTAATTTAATTTGGAAGGCATTTCCATCAACTGTTTCTAAGTTTACTTTTAATGGGGTAAATAAATTTTGGATGTGCCAACATAGTGTTCTTTACCTGCTTACAGAGCAAATTATAGAAAAAGATGAAGGCCCCTATTACACACACCTCGGGACAGGACCAAGTGTTGCTGCTGTGAGAGAAATTATGGAGAACAGGTGAGGAGAACTCAGCTTTTAATGCTCGTGTTTTTGACCGTCTTAAACAGGGAAGAAGTAGAGCTCTGAGAAATGAAGTGCTGTGTTTAGCTTTGTCTTGCTGAACTTTTGTCAGTACTCATTTGTAAAGTGTTTTCTTGTTCAGATGTGCTTGAGGTGAGCTTGAGCACTTCAGGTCCAAACTCACGAGTCTTTTCTGAGCCCTTACAACCTCAGGCTGGAGTTCGAGTGCAGTGTGTTCTGAGATGCCCTTGAAGTCAATAGGAAGGACAGAGATCAGCAGCTGGCAGAATAAGGTTTTCTGGTGTCCCACCTGTGAAGAAGCTGTGGCAGACTGGAAAGAAAAAGGTCGTATTAGTGCCTGCACTAGGATTTATACGCAGTTAAAATTTCCTTACCTAGATAACATTTCATTAGTGACAGAAACTTATCAGAAGAGAGATGTCAAAAACTACTCTTGCAAGTAGGGCTTTAAATTAAAAGGGTTTGTTTTTGGTTTTTGGTTTTTTTTTGGTTTTTTTTTCTTTTTATAAATACTTTCTGTTCTCAGTAAAAATAAATGTATTAATTTTTTATTGAAAATGTTTCCTCTTTTAAAATGGTCTACAGTAGTTTGTTTTACTCATGAACTTTTTTTAATGCAGGTATGGAGCAAAAGGAAGCGCTGTGAGAATAGAGGTAGTGGTTTATACGGGAAAGGAAGGAAAAAGCTCTCAGGGGTGTCCAATTGCCAAGTGGGTAAGTTTTTATATTAAATCAATAAAGTTGTTTTGTGTGGCTTCAAATGATGCGCAATCCTTGACCTGAAATCTAATCTAAATGTTAATGAAAATCTGATTTTTAATTGATTGAAAAGTCTGCCTGAACAATGAAGCTAAGGAAAACAATTTTTTAAAAATCTTTTTTGTTTAAGGTGTGGTGCTGCGTGTTACGTAGTGTGGTTTGAATGAGTGTGAAAGGGAGAGGCCTAACAGAGCTAACAGAGAATGAGCAAGGGTAGAAATTCCCTGACAGTGTCTGAAAGTTGGAGTGTTTTGTGAAATATGTCATTGGGAATTGTGGAAGAGAAAAGAAGAGATGGTTGCTTGGGGAGTTGGAAAACTGTCCAGGAAGGTTTTAAAAACCTTTCTTAGTACATAACCACTTGAAGAAAAGAGAGTGATGGAAGAATTTCAGTCTCATATGCCAAGGGGTTCATTACTATTTTTGAGGAACTGAACTCAGTATTTGAAAATGTAAATGTTATGATGATAGTTTTCACCGAAGTCTTGTCTCGCTTCATAGGAGCCAGGAAATGAGGTAACAGACACAAGCTCCAGGAGAGAGCTTGGAAAGAATTGATTGTCCTTAATCTTTGCTGAAATCACTGGGAGAGGTAAAAAGTAGACTGGAAATCTTGTAAACTGAAATTTGGAAAATAATAAAAGAACTCTTGTTTAAAAAAAATTATTGGTCTATTTAGGAATTTCAGGCTTGATTGAAAAAAACTAAAGGTAACTGTACAGTTGGTAGGGTAGTGTTTGTAACTACATGCCAAAAAGAAAGTTACTGCATATTGTATTTGAGTGAATTTGCATGTTAAATATTTACTGCTTGTGCTTGGAACAGTCAAAATGTGGTTTTTATACTCAGTACATAACCTGTTTTTCAGAAAGGAATCACACATGTGCTTGTGCTTCAGATAGTATTTAATAACAAATCTAGTACCTGGGGGGAAAAAAATTAAAACTAGTTTCATAAACAACTGACGCAAGAAGAATGGAAATATTTTTCTCAGTGTTTTAATAAAGTAAAACACTTAGTTTTAAGAGAGGACAGGAGCTAAAAATTTTGCCATAGAAACAGTTACCAGCAGCTAAAAGAAGAAGGCGTTTAAAGCTAACTCTCAACCTTGATTTTTCTGTTGCCAGTATCAGCATACTGTGTTTTGTGTAAGGCAGAGGTGGCAGGATTTGTGGTCTCTGAGCATGGCTGGAGGTGTCCCACAGGAGTGTGCAGTGTGGCAGTCAGAAAGCCCGGGTGTGCCTATGGAGAGGGCTGGATTAAGGTGTGGGGACCTGCTCTCCAGGTAGATTTTCACCTTTCTCTATGTAAAATGTTTGTGAGATGCAGCTTTGATGTTCATTTAACTGAAGTTCTAGGGAGCAGTGACTTTCTTTTGTGTCAGTTCACACCTAAAGAGGAAGAACGTTTTCCCAAGTCTGCTATTGCTGTTTGACTGTTCAGTACAAGAGGGAAGAGAATCCCTGGCATCTCCTGTAGAATTGTTTCATCCTGTATAAGATCCACGTTTTGGGTTGATGTTCTTACTGCATTGCATTGATGTTTCATAGACAGTGCTAGTTTTAATTCTTTTATGGGGCATATTTGGGTTTTGGCTATAGCCAAAGAATCTGGTTGGTGAGATTTGTTTGAAGGTGTCTGGAAAAAGTTTGCTGTGTTCTTTGATACTTGCAGCCCTGAGCTCTGTAGCTGCCCAGGGACTTTCACCTCCTCATTTGCAGTGTCCTTTGGACCAGATTCATTTCTGCTTTGCAGATGGACACGCTCTTGCCGTTAGGGCTCCCCAGGGACTTACTGCTGAGAGCACTGGGATGGAGCTCTGCTGAAGCAAACAGGATAAAATAATGGAACTGATCTGTTGATCACATTGAACTATTTTTTTCCAATTAATTTTCCCTATTTCCACTAGGTTTTTTAGGGTTTTTTTGTTTATTAGAAACATTTTAAAATTAAAGGAGGCTTTCTGAAATACCTGTGTCCATACATTCTTCTGTTAGTGACTGCATTCCGTAGTACTGATTGTCTCCCGAGTTATTTTCTCTTAAGTGACTCCCAGGATGCACCTGATGTGTTAAGCCCCTTCTGGGACAGACTCCTTTCTTAGACTTCAGGTTGCCATAAACTTGCAGAATTATTTCTCTTTCGCTCTCTTAATAAAAAACATCTCTTCTGTTTGGGTTTTTTTTAATGTATTTTTTAGGGTGATACTTTGCCCCCCTGGATACGAACAAGAATGCTCCTATTAGCTAAATATTTTCAGTAAATCCTGCCCAGGGTTGGAAACTTTGTGCCTGTTCTTTCTGTAGGTATCAGACTGACACCCAAGTGAACTGGAGAGATGAGCTTGTGGTTGTTTTCACTGCATGGAGCAGCAACAACATTGCTGGACCTCTGGGGTTTTTCTTCTCCCCATCAAATTGTGTTGTCTCATTCGTTTGTCAAAACAGAATGAATAGTTTTGCCACAGATTGCCAATGCGTGGATGTCTGTGTAGGTGACAGGTGTGTGGTCAGAAAATGACTTAACACCCTGGGACACTTAGTAGGGTAAATGCGTTCTTCTTTTCTGTTTGGTTTTCTTGTGCTTTGTCAAAGTCATCATATACTGTTTATAGTAGCGTGTTAAAGAAAAGAAAGCTTTGAAGTACTGAAGTGGCTGGCCTGTGGCTCTCAGCAGCCTGTCTGTGTAATGAAAGGTTTCGTGTTACTGCGTATCCCCCGGACCGGCCAGTGCTGACTGCACTCGCTGCTCCCACTGTTTGATCAGAGCTTCAGCTGGTAAACACGTGTTGTGGTTTGGTTTTCTCCTGCTCTGGGTGATGGTAAATTAAAATTACCTCTGTTTATGTGAAAGGGTTGATGAATTTGTGAGTGGTTCATGAGTAAGGCATCACCCTGCAGCACTGAAGCCAAAGGCACATCAGTGCTGACTTCAGAGGGGGTTGAGGTTAGGGTCTTGCTGGTTTTGGATTAAATCCATTTCCTTTGGGTTTCTTCTCCTGATGTCAGTGGATGTTGACTTGGATCACCTAAGGTATCATTGCTGTCTTTTGTCTTCGTTTGGAGTTGCAATGCAATTTTTAAGGCTCTAGCTCTGGGGGGGGCAAGAGAAGAAATGACAGAACCCTCCCCTCCATGTCACGCTGAGATTCTTTTGGCCAATATTGTGTCTTTATGGCTGATCAATAGCATAGAGGTGGAAGAGCAGGGCAGTTGCCTCCCAGAAGACTTACTTGGTTTGCAGTAATTTGTAGCTTTGTGCTTCCCTGAGCTGGAGGAAGTGTTTTTGTGTTCATTTGCCTTTCATAAATGTCATCTTCTTCTCCCTTTCCTTCCTGTTCCCTTATGCTGGAAGTTTAAATGCTGGCAATAACGATTTCAGCCCTCTGCTCCGTTCCCAGTAATTGCAGTTGGTTTTGCTTTTTCACCGTTGCAGAGTGGCAATTTGGCATTTCCACAGTGTTTTCAATCATTATGCCAGATTCTCATTCCTGCGTGCTGATGCCCAGCTCAGAGTCCATCTCTATCCAAAACCAGCCCCACAGAGATGCCGAGCTGTGAGAAGTTTGAGCTCTCCCTGTGTCAGCTTTCCTGGGTGATACCCGCCTTGCCCATGCAGACACCAGGCTCATGTGGTCACGGCTTCTTCCAGGGGCTTTTTACAGAGCTGGGTCCTCTCGGGACTCTTCAGGCCCTCTGAAAACAATGTATTAAAAATCAAAACAATGTACAGGACATTTAATACTGCAGTTGTTTCATCCTTGAGTTTCTTTTGTGGGTATTATCTGAACTTAACCATGTCCTGCTTTTTAGGGGCAGGGAATGGGGGGTTTGGGTTTTGTCTTTGTGTGTTTGTTTGTTTTTAACTATTGTCCTCTAACCACTTCTGTCAGGGCTTTAACTTCAGAAAAAAGAGTTCGTGGGTGTCCCCTGTGAAGCTTTTCTGACATGGGAATCTTTCCAGACTTCTTGTTTGTGAACATCTGAGCTGTATCTTCTCTGAATGTTTGTTGGGTCCCCCCCCCGTTTTTTTGGGTTTTTTGTTTGTTTAGTTTTGGTTTTTGGGTTTTTTATTAACAGTTGGATGATCTTTTATATAATCCTTTTAGATTGTCCTTTAGATTTCATTCTCCTGGTGGTAGCCTTAAGTTATTTGAAAATACAGTGTGTTTAGGTGTTTTATTGCCTTTTGGAAGTTGTTTCTTAGACTCTTTCACTTGTGTACTGTTTGCCTTTTATGGGTTTTTTATTTATAGCTTGAGAGATCTTTACTTTCTTTATGTTGGCTGTTTATTAATAGGCTATATAAATAACAAGAAAATCGGGGTGGAATAAAAACAGACCAAAAAAATCCTGTACAAACACAAACCTAGTATTAGCCACTAAAAATAATGGTTTTAGAGCAATGCTTAGCACACTGTTATAATCAAGATTTTCTAGATCACTGAACCGGTAGGAATTTTTAACTAAATGCCAGAAACTGCAATTTGTGAAGTGCTGAGTGAGCCTTTAAAACAATAAACTGTTCTAGAAATGCAGAGATGTTTTGGGGTTTTTTTTTCAATCTGCTTGTTTGATTTGAGTTGAGAAGATCATTGAAAGTAGGAATTGAGAAAGTGAGAAAATGGAGAAGTTGCTCCTGCTTTTGGCTCTCTCTGTTACTGTCAGTGTTAGAAGAGGTGTGTAATCTGTTAAAGGAAAATGGCTCTGTGATGGTTTTTTTCTGTTCCTGCTTGGCAGCTCAGGAGTCAGGAGTTCTACTGCAGCCCCGCTTGGTAGGGAATGGGCTGGAAGTCATGTAATTTGGAACATGAGTGGGGAAATTTTAAAATAGATTCGAGAAACTTTAAAGTAAATTCTGCTGGACTGTCCTAGACACAGGTATAAGTAGGGTGTGCAGTTCCATTCTGCTTTAAGCAGCCTTCTGTACTTTGTGCTTTTATTTCATTTATTGAACTGTCTTTATGATTAAGTGATGTTCTCCATAGGAGAAATCTTCAAATAAATTATTTTTAGCAGACAGAGAGGGTGGTTGGTGGTGGTTTTGTTCACTTTTTTTATAGTGTTTTATTAGAGCATCACTTTCTTGCCATAGCATTATACCACATTATGATAGTGTGTGTTGCTTTGCAGGCACTATTTTCACTCTTGCCTAAATACAGAATTAGAGGAGTTTATTTTGGACAGAAATGTTTGTTACATCATCCAAAGTAAAGCTGTTCTTTAAGTAAAAGTAATAAAGTGAAAATGAAGGAGAAAAGCTATGCTAAGGTAAACAAGGTTAAGTATTATCACCGCTTTATTTAAAGCAGTGTGACCTCTGATCAAACATCCGTACCAAACCAAGTGCAGCTTTCCATGGCTGCAGTCTGGCAGAAGAGGGAGCTGGAGGGAGCGAGGAGAGGATGGGCACTAAGATGTGGGTTTTGTCCTCACTCCTGCAGTGCTGGTGGTGTGATTCCAGAAGAGTCCCTTACCCTGTATGTGCTGTAATCTGCCCATCTGTAACCACTGCAGCACTGGCAGCCGGAGCAACTGCCAAAGAAGTGTTTGCAGAGCATTGCAGATACTGCACATCAGTGATACTGCTGCAGAAACGGCTGAGAAACTGTACAGGGTTGGATTGACAGCAGCTGTTCAGAGCTAACTCCTTTGATGTAGCCTGCTAGCACCGAGGAAAGAGAATTCAGCACGGTGGAACTCATTTCCATTTTAATATCTCTTAGATGTGCTGAGAATAAAAGGATGTAACGTTTTCCAGTAAGAAAAGAGTTTTAATGTGTGATTTAGTGTGTGTTTAAGGGGCAATTAGGAAAAAGGAGGGCAGGCTCACTTCTGTGACAAGCTGGGCCATTTGTCCTGCTGTCTGTCACAACTTCACCTGCCAGAACAGCAGCAGGTTTGGACAGCACCTTGCACTGGTGGATTATTAAGGAATTGTAACTTAGCAGAGTCCTGTCCCGTGTTGAGAGAACTCCATACACAGACTCTTTACCGAGGCAAAATCTGCAGGTTAGAAAACTTGGAGCCACAGTGTTTTAAATGAGTTTCCTATTTCAGGAAATTACAGGGTATGGTTAAGTATGTTCTCACTTTCAAATCAGTTACTGGTACCCTGCAAAGGAGACAGAGTTTATTTTACTGAAGAAATTTGGAATGGGGCTGGAAGGAATACTGCAATGGAATCACATGGAGGTGAAAAAACCTCTAAAGGACTTTTTTATTGGTTCTGTTGTTTGGGGGGGGAAGTTTACCCAGTAATCTACAGGAGTGTATTTAACACAGTTAAAATTTTGTGTTCTTTGCTAGTGGTGTCTGGTTTCTATCATGTTAAAGTTAACACAGCTCTTGTGGTGATAGTAATTGGAAAGTAATTTCTCATCCCTGTGGTAATTCAGCATCTGGTACGCTGAGCTTCTGCAGGCTAACTCTTAGCTACTTTCATAAGTCGTGTACGTGCTAATTTAGATAGACTGGCTTATGTCTCAGGACATTTTTATTCATAGTGTACTTATTTCTTGTTTTAGAGCTCCCGCCAAGGAACTAGAGCTTGAGCATTTGGACAGCCGAAGCAGGTTTTATGGATAGTGTAACTTTATTAATGCTGTTCATTGCAAATCATTCAGAAATTGTTTGGAAAAAGTTGGGGACAGGAATCCTTCTGCTGATGATAAAAAGTTGTTTAGAATAATGAAGAGGAGAGACAGGCATCATGAAGAGCAGGAGGACTTGCAATCCAAATAAATGGCCATTAAAATAATAGCTAAAACACACTTGATAAGGTCCCACAAAAAGCAGTGTTGTGGTTTCATATACACAGTGGTGGACACTGGGCTGTTCCTGCTCATGATAATGGTTCATTAGACATCAGCCTGTTCAGCTGTGATGGAAACAACAAAAGAAACTGGTGAGAATTACTGGGGAGGAACAAAGAAATCATGGAACATAGTTCCGCCTCTGTGAGAAAGTGTGCAGCCCCTCAGGCTGGCCGGGTGTGGTGCCCCATCTCCAGAAAGCACAACAGAACTGGAAAGGCAGGAGGGAAGGAAGAAAGCAGGGCTCTCTCAAGTCTCCAGTGGTATGGAGAGCTGAACAGCAGTGGCTCACCCAGTCTCATCCTGGATCAAAACTAGAGGGCACTGCAGAGAGTGAGCTCTGCAGGAAGGAAAGGCAGTGTTTTTTTCTTTCACATGATCTGTAATTAAGCTTGCCTAGTAGTATAGTGGGTGGTAGATTGCTGCATAGATTTTAAAATGAGTGGAGAAATGCAGAAAAGGCAAATCCTTGGAGAGCTGGGGGAGAGCGCATCCCCTGAGCTGCTGGAGGGTGGCTGGAAGGTGTCTGGTGACTGAGAACCATCTCCTCTTGGGTTTTTTGCTGCTCATCCATAGGCAGCTGCTGTTAGTCATGCTCAGGGTCAGGATAAGGCTGGACAGGACAGTCTGCTGCTCTGACCTTATTCTTTACTCTTCGATTTTTAGAATCCTTTTCTGTGTCTTGACTATACTTCTGTGCAAAGGTGTGGAAAATGTTCTTGATTATCCCATACCATGTTGCTAAATTGCTGGAGCAAACTCTGCATAAGAAGGCTCCTCTTCAGTAAGTTCTGTTCTTCTTGCTGTAGTTTTTGGCTCATACTTTCTGGTAAAAAATTGGGTAAGCCCAGACCTTTGTGGCTATAGAAACAGGTGTAGCTGTGGTATGTTTCCATACGAGTTGTTGATTGTGTTTGTGTCTCGGTTGTGGCTCACCTTGAAGGCTTGCTCATATTCTCAGGTTCTGCTGTTTGAGACTATCTGGGCTAGCTGATAAAATGAATTACTTGGGTTGCTGCCTTCCTTTGGATGTGCACATCACCAGGGACACCTGGATAGCTGTAGGCATGCAGAACGTGGTAGCTGTGGGTGCACAACTACAGCACCAGAGGGATTGATAAAACTGAGGTTAAACATGGTGGAAATAACTGAGCATCCCGCCCAAATTAGCAACCCTCAAGGATGATCCTAATGGTACTGCGTGTCCAGTATGTGCGTGCTCCGAGGAAGCTCTCTGCAAGGGGCTGTGTCCCGTGTCAGGTTTCCTTCTGTCTCAGCCATGGTCATGTTGGCACACAGGTGAGGGAGTGGGTAGCCTGTCACTGAGGGCAGCGTGGCCAGCGGGTATCACTCGAGCTTTGTGGATAAGTTGGTTCGCTTTTGGTCTTTCCAGGAGTTCTGTGTTGCAGCTGAAACACTTTATTCACTATTAATGTGGGAGTCTTGATGCATACTTAGCACTGATGACACTGAGTACTTGCTGAAATGAGCTCAGGGGTGATCTCGTCCTGCTTACTTCCAAGAAGCTTCCATGGCATCACAGAGGATTGAGGCTGGAAAAGCCCTTGGGGTCACTGAGTCCCATCATTAACGCAGCACTGCCAAGTCCACCACTAACCCACATCTGTGTGTCTTTCAAATTCCTCCAGGGAGGGGGACTCCCCCACTGCCCTGGGCAGCCTGTGCTGAGGCTGGACGGTCCCTTCTGTGAAGAAATTGTTCCTAATACTCCATCTAAACCTTCCTTGGGGCAACTTGAGTCTGGTGCTATTGCTTGTTGCATTTAAGTGTTACATAATGCTTCACAAACTTGTTACAAGTCTGTTTTGTTAATTATGGGTTTTTTTCAGTGTGAGTCAGACAGTCAGTCATGGTTAGCTTGTGTGGAAAAGCAATTGCAGGAGAAAGGGTTTTTTTATTTTCCTGTTCTAAAAACTTAGCTTTCAGGTTCCCCCACTTAACAAATTATTACTTTCTCATGTCTTTTATTTGCATTAGGGATGAAAATTAAACAAAGTATTATTTACTTTATCACTGTTGCTAACTATTCCACAGAAATCATGAGTAATATCAAAAACCTTTGGACACAAGGTTTGCCAGCTGATTTCTGCATTGCTCCCCATCTGAAGAAACACTCCAGAGTTCTGTTGTCCTGCTCAAAACTGCTTTTCTGTACACAGACTGTGGCATTGCTGCAGATTTATTATTATTACACAAGAGAGACTCAGTTTATTACTTCTGTGAGAATGTCAGGGGCAGCATGTGGAGGGAATCCTCAGTTCCTGTGGGAAAGCAGCTCTGGCTGCACTGTCCCTGGCTGTGGGTGTACTCTGAGTGGGCTCTTGTGAGCCTGGAACGGGTGGGAGAAATGCCTGATTTCTGGGAGCAGAGGACTGGAGCACTGCGGCTTTGGAGCTGGGTGAGCACCTGACCCGCACAAAGGAAATTCACACAATTCTTGAAACTTCGATGCCTTTGTGGTGATGGACTCTCAAATGTTTTGTGGTCCAATAGAGTCTTGGATTCTCTGCTATATACATAATGAAGCAAATCCCACCTACATTGAACTCCAGGAAAGTGTGGCCTTGTTTTAAAGAAAAATAAATTGTCCTCGTGTTCACTTGTCATTTTTCCCGGATTTTGTTTCTAGTTTAGAGCTATGAGAGAACTTAAAAAGGGCAACCTAATGTTGTACAGTACCAGACTGTGCTATTGAAATTACAGCCTGGAAATGATTTTATTTTTTTTTTTAATTAAAGGAAAGCAAAAGCATAATTTCACAGTGAGTAACAAAATTAAGTTGTTCTGCCTTGAAGGAGCTGTGCTGCCTCAGGAATGTAAAACTCACATTGACACAAGTAACCTGTGTTGTATATTAGCCGTAACAGTTTTCTGTAAATCTCGCCTAAATGTAAATGAGTTGGATTTTTTTTCTTTCTTTAGAAAACCTACTGAACTGTTGGGGAGTGACAGCCATTCCTTTTGAGGAATGGTCTGTCAGAGGCATTTACTCATATTCTCATTTAACTTAAGGCTGATTGTAAGAGTATATGATTAGCTTTGGAAGTGCCATACTTTACCTCTTGACACAAATAAACTTTGTTTGCTTCGTCCGGCTCAGCCTGCACGGATGCTCTCTCCAAGTGTTCATCTGTTGCAAGCCTTTTCATTTGAAGGTGAACTGCGAGTGTGCTTTGCTCCCTACTTTTAATGCGTCCAAATGACTCAGATCCTCACAGATGATCAGGCTAGGGGGTCACATATGAATGGCAGCTGCACATCTGGCAGCAAAGCACATTTGGCCTCTATCCAATAGGGAATCTGCCTGGATGCTCAGCTCCTGGGAGCTATTGAAAAAGAGCAAGTGAACTGTTGCCTTCCTGCTTGTCTGGCCCATGCCCAGTGCTTTTGTCTGGTATTTGTGGGAGCTCTGCTGGTAGAGGGGCTGCATGCCCAGGGCAGGTGGGGTGCAGCAGAGCCTGCAGAGAGGACTGCAGTGCAGGGCTTGGGCACACACAGCACGAGCCACACGGGTCCCCAGCCTGTGTGTGACAGGGCTGAGGAGGATGGAGCTTCTGCTGCCTCCAAGAGGGCCAGGCCTGTGGTGGTAGAAGCTTTACACTGGAAAGCTGACACCTTTGCAGGGGGCTTCATGCTGGCTGAAACTAAATAAACCTGTTTTCAAATACTGTGTTCTGCTGTTACCTAGCTTTAATGCATTTTGGTAGTCTTAAATGCAACCCTTCTTCAGATTGTGAAAAAACCTAAATATGTGGGAGTAGGCGTGTAATTTTCTCCCGTTTTTATTCAGTGTTGTATTGTACTGTTCCATGCTGGTTTGTTTGTGTCTGAGGAATAAGGTTGCTCTGTGTGTCATACAGGTTAGTAAAAGTTTCAGCACTCTAAGAACTTTAATATAGGTAGTCTAGGGATATGTCCCTTTTGTTCCCTTAGTAAGAGCACAGTCTGTTTCATCGTTTTCTTTTAATTTTTCTTTGCAAGAACCATCTTAGAAACTGATCTGTAATACTGGTAGCTGCCCTAGCACATGCCTGTGTGTGCTTTGGGCGTGTGCTTTCACGTACCTGCCTTCTGGAGTGTTAGAAACTCTATTTTCTGTCATATTTTCAAGGTAATGTTAGGTTCTCGGGGGATCTGTTGTCCTTCTTTCTAGAGGTTGTTTTCCTTTATATGCATCTTCTTTATTGTTTGTGCACAACACCTAAAACATTTCTCCTCCTGTAAAATGTACTGCTATTTCTAGTGCAGGGAAAAAAGCGACAAAAATCGTGTTCTACACCAGAGACGAGTGTGCAGTGCTTGCAGTGGACACTCTCTGGGCAGCATTTCTTGCTTTTCCAGGCCTTACTTGTCAGAGAGAAGAGCAGCTCGTTATGTGACACCTGTGCTTAACAGAGACTAATCCAGATGGTTCTTCCAGGTGATCCGAAGAAGTAGCGATGAGGAGAAGTTGCTGTGCTTGGTCCGTCAGCGTGCGGGGCACCACTGCCAGACGGCTGTGATCGTGATCCTGATCCTGGCCTGGGAGGGGATCCCGCACCTCCTGGCCGACACGCTGTACAAGGAGCTGACTCAGAGCCTGCGCAAGTACGGCTGTCCCACGGGCCGCCGCTGCGCCCTCAACGAAGAGTGAGTGCTGCCCTGCGAGGTCGGGAGCTCACCTTGTCCCGCCAAAACCCCAGCCCACCGCCTGCAGTTCAGAATCGCACCTCCTTCCTGCCTTTTCCTGGAGACAGCGGGAGTTGAGTGTGCCACGCCCCGGGGGCGGTGGCAGTGAGCCCTCCTGGCTCTGTGCCCAGCTGCCACCAGCAGTGCCCCGTGCCTTGGGACTTTGCAAAGTCTATGTTTGAGCACTCAAAACCAGCATCTTCCTCTGTGTGCCTCTGAGAGGAATTTAGTTTAATTGATTAGAGAATATGTTGCAGCTGCAGTGCTGCCTCTGTGCTGATTTCTGTGTAGCCCACATTTAACAGACTCTGAGAGCTGTATGTTATGCTTGTGTTCTTAAAGGGTCCACTCAGAAGTCACATCAATTTGGAGTAAATGGTTTTGCTGCACATAACACAAGAGCTCTTGGATTTGTGCTGACTTTAAGTAGCAGGGCTATTTTCTTGGTTGAAGATGTTATCCGAGTGGAGAAGTCAAAATGAATGCATGAGTGTATTTATATAGCTGTAACTGAATGCTTATATTTCTGTCCAAAAATGGGGTGTTGGGGAAGTTGAGACTGTTTTTGTGGAAAACTCGGACCCCTACACACAAGTGTTTTCTTAATAGAAAATATCTGGTTAATCCTTGAATTTCACAAATTCCTTTGTTATGCTCTGTATTGTAAAAGAAATAGCAAGATAGTACTGACCTTAAAAAAACCCCATACCCGAGAGCTGTGTTGCCAGCTGACCTGATGTTTCTTTATTTCCATTTGTAGTCGTACTTGTGCATGTCAAGGACTTGACCCAGAAACTTGTGGAGCCTCATTCTCATTTGGCTGTTCATGGAGTATGTATTTCAATGGCTGTAAGTTTGCCAGAAGCAAAAACCCCAGGAAATTTAGGCTTCTCACTGATGACCCTAAACAGGTAAGACTTATTTATATTTTTTTCTCAAAATGCCTTTTCTGATGATTTTCAGAACTAGATATTCTCCACCCCTTTTCTCTCCCGCATGTATGCATAAGTTACCACTGACTAACCCCCAACAAAGTTTTTGTAACTGTAGTATTTAGAATAAATGACACTGAGATTCCATTCAGTGGTATAATTACTGTATAGTTATACACCATAAAATTATTCTTAATGCTTTTCTGCATGCATATTTAGCTCACTGTGTAACTCTGTGTGACATTTTGATTCTTTGTAAGGAAAGGGCATTTTCTAAGGGCCAAGCCTGTAGCTCAGGGTTTCAGGCCTTTTGCCTTGGCACAGAAAATGCTGTACCTTGATGTTGCACTGCTTTCCCACTGCTCTAGGACCAGCTGACAACCTGGGCTCCCCTCTGTCATCACGCATAAACTTGGGGTTTTTTCAGTGAACAGCATGTTTTTGAAATAGTTTGAAGGCATAAATACACTAAAATTAGCAATGCAGGGAAATGATACCATAATTGCTGCTTATGAGTGTTAGTGATGCCATAAAGGTGAGGCAGCACAGGAAACAGTGATGGATTATGTGAAGTAACAAACCTCTAAAAAAATACCCAACCACATTAGTTACTTTACATTGAAAATATTTTCCTGCAGAAGGAGTAAAGGTGGTCAAAGCTGGTGACCACTGCCTGGTGAACAGAGGCTGCTCAGGGTGCCTTTTGCTCTGACTGTGGGTGTCTGTGACCCCACTTCCTCACGGAACTCCTAGGTCAAAGTACCACATCTTTCCTAGCACGGCTGATGAGTTTTGAGGCACTGTTGGGCCTCAGTACCAGGTTCTGTGTTTGGGTTACACCATTGGTAATCTGTGTACACACAGTGGGAAACATCCCTTCTTTCTTGATAATGTCACTTGATTCACTGCAGGTAAATATTCTTCCCAGCTTCTGCCTTTTTGTCCTGAAAGAGTTCATGAGGTGTTTCTCGTGCGCATGAGTGCAGGCCCGCGGTCTCCTCTGAGCCAGTGGAGTCCATCACACTGTGGGTGTTCACAAGGCTCGTTAGGGCCCAGGAGGGGCTTCAGCCTCAGCACAGCAGAGCACACGCTGCCCTCCTCACTGAACACCTACCCGCCCAAGGCACTGCAGCCCAACCCAGCTCTGCTTGTCTCAAGAGGGAATTTGTTTTATAAACTTTCTGTTTATAGGAAAATTTATTTATTGAGCATTCTTTCATTTTAGGGATCCTGTTCCTTCTCTGTCCTTGCCAGTCCCTGTGTGTTTAAGCTCTCCCCTGGTATAAGCTATGCATGGTGCATTCTGTGCATGCATTTTCTCTGTAGGTTTCTGATGCTGAGTGAGATGAGGTTAAGGGTGTAATATACTGAGGAAAGAACAGTTCCCAGGATAGATATGCTCCTGGTAGGATGGATAATTAAGGATACGTTACCTTCAGTGAGGTTCAGAAAACCTTGTGGTAGCTATTTACAGCTGATAAAACTGGGTTTAGTATGAGTTAAAAATACGGCATGGTCTTGTAATGTAACATCCCATTGAAAAAAGTGAAGTCTCCTGGTGTTTATGTATGTTGGTGTTTACAGTGTGTGGTGATAGTGGGTTTTTTAAAACGAAATTAAGCAGGCTGTTACTTTTTGCCACTATACACTGAGAAAATGATGCTGCAGTTGTCTCTCAAAGCCTAGTTCTTGGAGGAAAATAAATTAGGGAGTCTCTCACCTGCCCTCTGCTTTTCCATTTGGTTGGTGATTTTCCTGGAAAAGCAGAAACTTAGGATAAGAATTGGTTTGTTTCTACAAATAAGAGCTTAAATATGACACCGCTGTAGAAGCCCACCTAGCTAATTCTGTGTTTATATGGCTTATCCTAAGGAGGGGAATATTATTTCTGAATCTAGTAGTTATTTCAATTAAGTCATGATTTTTGTCCTTCCAAATAACAAAATAGTTAACAAATGTTCCTGTTCAAAGTTCTGCTGCAATATGAGAAAAGTACTGAAAGAAGACCTAAGAGGTGAAGGCAAATGCTATTAGGAGTTTCTCACAGGGTGTGTCAGCATAGCCTAAGGCTTCATAAGCAAAACTCTAACAGAAGACCTGGGCTTCCATCCCCACTCAGCTTGGGATATGGTTTCTCTCATCTAGATATTACTTCTGTGCTTTTGTATGCAACATACCTCACTCCTCCACTGCGTATGGAAAAGGATGCAGAAATTAAAATTAGTTCCTGTGTGCTGGGTTCCTTTGACCTAGCAGGTACCCTATTGTTCTTTGGCTGATTTCTGAATAGCAGCTGTGGTGGTGTAGTCACGCAAAAGTAGACATTTATGGTTAGTGACAAAGGGCAGCAGAACAGAAGTCAGTTTAATAAAATATGAGGTAGAAGCTAACTTATTGGGCATCTCTAAACTGGCTGAGATTCTTTTAAAGCAGCACCAAATGTTGCCTTTCCCTACAGGAGGAACTTCTTGAAAATAATTTGCAAACGTTAGCGACTGATGTGGCTCCGGTTTACAAGAAGCTTGCTCCGGAAGCCTTCCAGAACCAGGTGGGTGTGTGCCCTGCAGCTCTGAGCGGCCGCGTGGTTCCAGCGCAGGGAGCAGCTCCAGAGAGTTCCTGGGTGGGGCCGTGAATCTGCTGCCTCGGGCAGGTTCCCAAACTCTGCACCTCTTCACTGGAACTTCTGCTGAAGCAGCACCATATTTTAATATGTGAAAAATGCTCAGAGATAATACAGTAAATAAAATGTTTTTACTATCCAGGACATTTTGATGGTGGCTGACCTGATTATCTTGTTGGCATCCAGCCACAAACGTTACATGTTTCAGAGGAAAATATGAATGACTGAGTCTGCCTGGCTGCCTTGATTCTGTCACAGAGCTGCTGGTGGCTCGTGGGGTTGCAAACCCCTGCTTTCAGTGCCGAGTGTCTGTAGTTTGTTTTCCTTTCAGGTGGAAAATGAGCACATGGGCCCGGACTGCCGGCTGGGCTCCAAGGACGGTCGTCCCTTCTCCGGGGTCACGGCGTGCATCGATTTCTGTGCCCACGCCCACAAGGACACACACAACATGCACAACGGGAGCACCGTGGTACGTACACAGTCTTCTCACTTGTGCTCTTCACTGGGATTACTGCGAGTTCCCGAGTGCTGCCCGCGGGTTCATTTGCATCGAGGTTTTGAAGTTGTTTCAAAATGACTGCATGTTGCTATTCAGCAGTGCCTCTGTTACTTGGGTATATTTGTTGCTGTCTACAGAGGACACGAGTTCATCTTATTGCAGAACAGATCAAAAAGGGGACGGGAGTGATCCTTCCTACAAAATACCTCGGTTCTGTAAAGACACCTGGTCCTTTGGATAGGCCTGGCCAGAGGGCAGATAAGTTATTCCTGGGAGAGAGCTGATGTTAAAGGCAAATAATTGTTTAACCGAGGAGGTGTACGGACATCTCTAGAGGAAGAGCTAAAGCAAACTAATTCATTATTAACTTACCTCCCCCAGGCTCATCAAATTCACTCTTCTTTGCACTGGGCACTTACCAGGCTTCATGTTGATGTAGTTACAGGTGAGGAAGTAGTCAGTGTGGATCGTGGTGGAGACAGATGATTATTATGGTCTTGAAATCTCAGTATGAAAGGAAGACCCACAGATTGATGTGGCTGTTGTATGAAATACCTTGCTGGATTGCCAGTGAGAAAATTGGTTGGGAATTACTCAGTTAAGTGATCTCCTAGAAATTAAGACCATAGTGTTGAAGAAAGACAAGCTCAAAGCAGAAAGGTGGCAGTGGTCTTTGAGCAGTTGGAGCATCACAGTGCTCTGAATAGCGAGGGTACAGCAGTGCGGGTAACAAAAATAACTTTTCTATTAAAGCATGTGTATCTGGAAAAAATCGATCTAAAATATCTAGATTTTTTTTTTATTCTTTTTTGGAAATACAAATTGAATTATTCTGTTGCTGTGATTCAATGAAGTGTTGCACTTATACCTATAGTTAACAATGAGTATGTGACAGCAATGAAATGACTGGTGCAGTTGTTTAATGTTAATTTTGTGCTTGTAAGGTAGGCAAATGTTCATTCCTTTCAAGTCTGGAAGTAACTCTGGGAATCCATCAGGAATCCCAGTCCTCATTTTGCTCATGGAAGTGTTGGAAGTATGCATTGCAAACTTGCTTCTGAAGCATAGGAATTTGATGCCCTTAAAGATTCTAAACTTGAAAATGAGACCTCCTTGTCAAACAAAAGCTGCACAATATGCTTTTTGATGAAATTTAGTTTATGTGTTCTGAAAAGAATAGTTTAAGTGTTCCATTACCTCTTAAATTAAAGATGAAATGGCAGCCGAGTCTGCTACTCACTTTGCCATATTGGATCCCAAAAAAGTCATAAGCTATGGCCAGAAGCACCTGTAGGGACAATTAAACCTTTTTGAGGAATGTATTGGGGAGTAGTTCTCCAACTGCATTTATCTGTAAGCACCTGATGTCATTTTAGTTTCACATTATCCTTGCTGCTGTTGATACTTTATGGATTGTATGTGGTGTGTTTGCAAGTAGTTCCACATCTCAGAAGCATGGAACATGACAGCTTGTGGAAGGTCATTGTATGGACCACTATCACTTTCTACCAAGTTCTGCCAAATTTTGTCAGTTTTGCAGAACATGGCCAATAGATTCCAACTGCTGAAAACGCTGCCTTGCAGTCTGGTCTTCATGGGTAGCTCATTCACACATAAATACTGCATACTTGTGTTCTGCTTATTTAGGTAGGATTTCTCTTTGTTTTAGTATGCTTGCAGCAAGGGGCTATTTGCAAACAGAAAACACCTGTAAGTGTCACCACTCGAGTTTACCTGCTTGAATCGGGACGTTATGGAGGTGAACTGGAGTTTGGGAGTTACCTCGTGGTCCCTCTGCAGCCACCCCAGTGAAGAGCTGTGGCTGTCCTCACAGGACACATAGTGTTTGCTGTTCCCTGTTTGTACACAGTAACAGTCCCATGAATTGGAAGCCTAAAGCAAAAAATGTTGGTTTTTTGCTAACAGGGTGTCAGGACATGTGGGCCTTGCTTCCAGATTTTCATGGCAGTCAGAATTCGGGTTGTTAATTTTGGCTTGTAACCAGGTTTGGTAAAACCATAGGAAATCTAGTGGTAAGGACACAAGAAGTGATACATGTGCATTCCTGTCTGGTTCCAGAAGGTGTTGTGTGGCTGCCTCCTTCAGTTAAAATACATAATGATTTCTTATCTATCACTGATCATAATGAAGAAGGGGTTATTTACCTAACTGTTGACATGTTTTGTCTGTAAAATACGCTGAGTGCAAGTACAGTTCTGAGGCAGCTCTCACAGAGATTGCTTTCTGATAATGTGGGAATGAACGGAATGAGAACAATTCGCACTGCGCTAAAATCCTCCAGCATGACTTTACTCTTTTTCACTTGTTTTTTTTAATTGCTTGTCACACCTTACATTTTAGAACGTGTACACGGTGTACTTGTCATCTTGGCCCTTATTAGTGTTGCTAAGATTTTTCTCCTTACTCAAACACAAAATCTTTATTAATAAAATCTAAACTTCTTCTAGGTTTAAGAGGTTACTTACCTTGTAAGTTGATAATGGCAAATGCTACTGGCTCTGCTGGTGTGACACCTTTTCACTTCCTCCCTTCATCATTTGTAAATCACTTTTACCACAGTCATGACAGGAACTTTGCATTTATCCAAAGTAAAGGAAAACCAGGGTCTATTCAAATTATTTAAACCAGGCACAGACATAATTTCTGCAAAGGATTTAAATGAGGTTAATAATAAAGAATAAGTTTACTGTACACTTGATATATTTTAAAACGTTCTTGCATTTTTCTCAGTATGTGTTTGATCAGCTGCACTATTGGTATGACTCAAAAAATAAATCATCCTGTAACATTTGCATTAGCAGTGGGAGTGTCATAGAAATGCCCTCTGGAGATAGAAGAGAGAATAGTACCTCAACTTACACAAATTGGGGATTACCATTACATGGTACTTATCACTGGAGATCAGAGTTGCTGAGCGTTATTCCTGGGGAGTAGACTCAAGCTCTGAATTTACACTGCTTTGGTAGAAAGCTAAAAACAAACACTCCCTGCTTGCTCCATAGTAGAATGACAATTCTACAGAGATGTAAACTAATGTGTTTGCCTGAAAGAAGCAAAATTAATCTCTGGCTACAAACTGAGTTTTTAAAAAACCTTTAAGGCAGTAAATGTACCATTCATTTTTACTTAGATTCTGTCATTTCTTAAGATTCTCCTAAGGGCCACTGGTGTATGTTACAAGCTGCAGTGTTAGGGTGCAAGTTCCTTATGGATATGAAGCTGAATGAGCAACACAGATAAAAGCTTTATAGTTATTGATGGAGTCTGTGAAATGTAAGTACTTTATCAGATTAACTGTGAAGGTTCACATCCTTCATACCTGTGAAAATTGGTTTAAGGCACTGGCAGTGTTCTTTTTGGGGTTTAAAGGTGACTGGGACAGAAAGGCTGTCGCTGGCTGTGCATATTGTGTGTGGGTGCTGCTCATCCGAGGGGCACAGGGCCCTTGTTGCTGGGGCTGAGGAAGGAGAGAGACCAGCTGCAGTTCTGTGTCATCCCTGGTGCCACACAGTCTGCCACAGACACTGGGGAAGGAGGGGAGGAAGGTAAATCTATGCTTTGGGGGCAGCTACAATATGTAATTTATTACTGACAGTAGAACTAAGTAGTGACAATCACCAGTCTGTCAACCAACTCTTCCGGGTTGGGATGAAATCCCCAAGCCCTCTGCTTTTGCCACATGTTAGTGTATTCCTGCAGGCACAGCCCATCCCACCCTTGGTTCAGGGCTCCAGGCCTTTGCAGTTGCTGGCAGGGGGTCTGTGCATGGTTCCAGCACATTCTGCAGCCCCTGCTCGCTCCAGTACCAAGGGCTTCCCATTGGTGCTTCAGCTTCTAAGAGACAGGAGGAAAGATAAACCCCTGGGCCTGTAAAGGAAGGATTTCTGTTAGGTTTTTATATTGTGCAAATGGAGAAACATGAGAGGTTTACTCTGCTAACCTGTGAGCTCCCAGAGAGCAGTTCCTCTGTCACCTGTCTGATGGCACAGCCTGGGGGCATGAAGTGGGCAGAAGACCCTTCTCTGATTTTGACCTACCCACACTTGTTTGGGGTAGATCAGGCCAACAGAACAACGTGATTTGTCTTGGCTGCAAAGGAGAAGCAAAGATATTTCATGTGTAATGGTGTGCGAGGCTGCAGCAGCACCTGAGTCCCCAGTGGCACCCACTCTGTCTCCAGCTGCACAAGGAAGGGTGTGTTGGAAACCTGATTCTATCTCTCAGGTTTAGAAAGGCTTTTTGACTGCTCTGCTGAAACCTGAATGCAAAACATTTGTTATTGCAACACAGTGGAAAAGACTCTGTCATTTCTACATGTGAGGTTCAAGAGGACACAAGGCAGATCAAAGAGACCTAGAATAACACATTGGACGCTGTGTGGCTACAGATGGATTGCTGGAGGGAATTGCATTGAGTTCCTGGTGCATTTTAAGTTTAAAAGAAGGGAATAATAATCAAGTTTCATAAACATGCAACTTTTACCGTGACATCACTAAGCCCAGAATAGGCAATGGGTTTGATCACCAAGCACGTTGGAAATCTAAACAAACCATTTGGCCAATTTCTTTGGCCTTTGAGCATCCTGGATGATTTAGCTGGCTGTTCTGGAAAAAGCAGAGTAGCAGGATATGCAGCTTCAAGCTGTAAATGGCCTTTAACAGACTTGATGGTTTTCTCATGTTTGTGTTTAATTTTGGTCAGTTTGCAGCAGTGTCAGTACCAATGGAAAATATTGCTTTTTTACTTCTCAGCAATGGCTTCTAAGTTCCTTAATGGAATCTTTTGCACAGATTTGAATATTGGAATATTTTTAAGCAGATATTTCTCATTTGGTGAATTACCACCTTTAGCTGTTAGTTTTTAGCTTATCTGTACAGCCTTAATTTATGGCTGGTTTTCCCATAGTGTTATTTTCAGTTATCTGTTTGCCATATTACCCTCAGTTTTATGTTAAAATATATTAAGGGGCACCGACCATGAAAATATACATGTGTTAAAATCGGTGTTGTGGTATTTAGACTGTAGATGTACTGGTCTTCAGATCTGGATACGATTTTGGATGGACATTAATTTCCTATTGTGTGTTCAGATTCAGTGTTTAATACACTGGGTGTGCTAGACTTGATAGTATTTTCACCATAGTTGTCAATATACTACAGCTCTCATTTATGCTTAGTTCCTCAAAACAGTTCTTAGTCTTTTTTGTTCCAGAGGGTGTTGGCTTTTGCATGGAAATTAATAATTGTAAACTGGATGAGTGTCTCAATTTTCAAAATAATAACTACCATGGATTGGATCTTCAATACTTCTTTCAGACTAGTGCATGGGCCAGATACAGCCTGGACATGGCATTCTAAAAGATCACTGCCCAGTTTCTGATGAAAATAAGTGGGAGCCAGGCCCCTCCATGCTGACTTCATTGCTGCTTTTGTTTATAATTTAGAAGGGGAGAGTGCATAGGGCTTTCTGAGAGCATCACTCATCTATAATCATGCTCTCTATATGTCTGACCCTCTCTCACCCTTCCTGAATAATTTGGCATCTGCTGGCCAGTTTCAACCAGATGTCACTGAACTCGGCAGAAACTGATTTGTGTTTGGAGATTTTTTTAACCTCTTGTGAGCTGTGAAATGTTGCTGTTGAGTGAGGGGAGCCAGATCCAGGGAGGAGGTGGCCCTAAGGCCCTGAGGGGTGGAGCAGGGTCCCGGCTGCCCTGGGGCTGTGGGAGTGAGGGATGGAGAAACCCACAGGAAGGAAGCAGGGTGCCGGTCGCTGCTCACAGAACAATTTGTTCTTTTTCCTCAAATCTGCCTCGCAGTGCAGAGGCTGCCCAGAGGAGGTGAGTACGCATGGAGCCGGCACCTCAGTGAGCGCTACAGAGCAGCTGCTAACTGCCTCAGAGCCCCTCTCCATCCCTTCAGCTGCCTCCTCAAAAGCTCTTCCTTGTCTCTGTCCCTCAGATTTTGCTGCTCTGCAACTGCCAAGCTTTGCATAGAGCTATTGATAAAGCCTAAGCTGCCACTTTTTTGGTGCAGGATTTTTTGAATTTGTGGTTCTGTAATTTTATTTTTCTAGAAATAATTGTGTTAATGCCTTCATGCAAAAGCTGTGCTATGAAATTTTTTAAATGTTTGGTTTGTTTTCACCCTCTAAATAATAACTTTCACCCCCTAAATAGTAGTTCTTCTCCCCTGGAATGTTAGGCATGCTGATGAGGTTCTGGGAAATTGGATTTGACTGTTTATGACAGGCGTCAGATTCAGCCTGCAGAGTGATGGAATGATATGCTTCCATTTAGGGAGTATCATCTCATGCTTGGATGGTGCTTCTATTCCTTGATGTGTGTAGTTAGTAATGTGTGTGTTTCCTGTGAAACAGCAGCTGGCCTAAGCCATGATATCAATGTATGGCTTTCTAGCCGTGAGCACTCCCTTGGGAATGGAAGTGACAAAACTGCAGAAGGGTGAATGTTTGTACAGGTGCTCAGGCACACAGAGCTGTTGTCATCCCTTGGGAATGATGCCAGGGATCCCAGTGCCACTGTCAGCGCTGCCTTCAAGGGGAAGGGTTAGTGTTAGTAACAGCTGGAATTCAAGGAGTGTTGGAAATGTTCAGCATTTATAATGATAATAAGAAAACGATTGCAGTAAGTTGGAATATTTACTCACATTTCTGATGTGAGCCCATCAAACTGGATATAACCATCACTCTCCTCTGGGCTCCAGGATCTCACAAGACAAAGTAACAGGGAGCAGGACAGTGACCTAAGAGAACATTTCCTGGGTCCTGTGAGTTAACTACAGCAGGATGTTAATATAAGAGTGTTTGAGAGAGAGGGAGAAAGTTAGAGCTGAGATTTGCAGCACATACAGAGCAGTGTGAGTGACTGTGTGTGCTGGTTTGGGGTTTTTTTTAATTTACCAGCCAAAACAAAAACCAAAAACAATTCCAAATCATAGAATAAATTCCAGATCGCAGACACTTCTTGCCTAATGCAAAAAAAAATTTTCATGTTTTGTAATCCTTAAAAATTAATCTGAACATCAAAGATGTATTTATGTATTTAAAAAAGTTATCTGAGTGTTTAGGAACTTTCCAGTGTATTTGCAGCTGAGGTTATTTATCAAGGTTGGCATATATTTATAGGTACTCTGAGCTGAGACAAAATTTCACTTTCCTGTCCAAGACATGTGCCTTGATCTTAAAGTACTAATTGTTTTTCTGTGTCATCTTAGATCAATTATACGTGGGATGTTTGTATTTGAAAGCCCCACAGTGTTGAGATCGTAGAATAGGAGTAAGCAGTGAAGCCTAGGATGCCTGCCTGAGCCTTTATGTAACTCGTGTTTTCTGTGTGCGGTTTGTTTGTAACTGATTGTGCTCCTGCCAGGTCTGTACCTTAACGAAGGAAGACAACCGGAAAGTGGGGGTGATTCCAAGTGATGAACAGCTCCATGTGTTGCCTCTTTACAAAATCTCACAAACAGATGAGTTTGGCACTGAAGAGGGCCTGGAAGCCAAGATAAAAGCCGGAGCCATACAGGTGCTCACAGCGTTCCCCAGAGAAGTGCGAATGTTGGCTGAGCCTCTCAGAGCTACCAAGAAAAAGAAACCAGACACAAGGAGGACCCCAACTGAAAAGCAGCCACTAACAGATAAAAAATATTCAACACCAGTAAAACTGAAAACTGAAGCCCCAGAAAATCTTGGCAACACTTTGCATTGTTTAGGTGAGTGATACTTAGGAAATTCTGTGAGTGTCTTCTCATTCTGTGTTCTCTCACACGTCTGATGAGAGGGAAAAGCTCCTTTAAAATAAACCACTTGTATGTTCTGCATTTTAGGGGTTAATGAAGAAGTCACGGTAGCCAGTGTTGTCTCATGGGGCAGAAAAAAACCCAGGTGATCACCCAAAAATAGTTTGTTGGTGGTCTGTGAACATCTCTGAAGTATTTCCAACTTCCGTTATTCTAATAAATAATGGTATTTTGACCATCTTGAAAGAATGTTGTTGGAATGTTTACCTAAATAAGCAACTTGCATTTCTGTCACTTTAAGGTACAAGAACTGTGTTCTCCACTTCCTGTGGCAGATGAGGCTTTCTCAGAATCTGCGCTGTGACCCTTTCCTGTCAATGGCAAGAACACTGCTGCACAGCATGAGATTTGTAGAATCCCCTGGGTTTTATCAAATGACAGTGCAGATTGTCCTTTGCAGGACTGTTGGCAGGGAGCAGGGCAGTGGAGTCTGTGAGCAGCAGGTGCCAGGGAGGCCGTGGTCGTCGCTCTGCCCCGGCTGCCCGTGTGGGCAGCACAGAGCTGCCCGGGGGCACTGCACTGTGGCACCTGGTCCCACACCTCGGGTCACACCTCCACAGGGTAGGACTACTGGAAGGGACTGGGCAGGAATGAGAAGTAGAAAAGAAGGAAGAGGTGAAAGAAACCATGGACTTGAATTTTCTGATTAGCAGGTAAAGCATGAATAAAATGAAAGCACAGCCCGTTAGGAAGAAGAGAGGAAAATTAGCCCATCTGCTGTAATTTTGAATTCTATGTCATGAGAGACATCCAGACCTATGTAGCAGATTCAAGGGGAAGAATAATAGGTAAATGTGTTTCAAAGAGTATCTGCGTTTTGGGGGGATAACATTTAAAAACAAATAGTAATCCATTTGCTACACTTCTGTAATTGAGTGCCAAGAGTTATTAAAGAACATGGACCTCTCTCCTGAGGTGACGGAGAATGCAATTCTCAAATGCTGTGTTTGAAATTCTTAGGGCAAAGGCCTTGCTCTGGGGTGGGGGCTGTTAAAGTCATTAAACACTTTGTATTTTATTTCATGGAACATCTTTTTAAAGAGTTGATGTGGCCTCCTCACGTCCCCGTACAGCTTTCGATTTTTGCATACTAACTATTGTGCCTGTCCTTATCTCAGGATCTTTGACTTTTTTGCATTCCTATTGGAGGAATGGTTTCAATTCATCACTGATATATATATTACTAGGCGGTAGCGTAGAAGAAAGAACAATGCTGCTACACTGTATAAAACAATTAATTAAGCATTCTGTGTATTTATGGGATGAAGAAGAAACAGTGACAGAGGCAGTCTTCTGTGCCAGTAAGCAAGAGCTCCCTGTGGGGTGGGGTGCCAGTCTGCCAGCAAAATGCGTGGAAAGCCATTGCAGAGCGTGATGCAAAGCCCAGCAGAGCCCAGCAGAACCTTATTCCCAAGGAGTCTGGGCTGAACCTGCCCATGGTGAGAATCTGTCATGTGAGGAGGCTGCTCCCCAGTGGAGCCCAGCAGCAGGTAGCCATGGCTAGAAATTGATTAAGGAACTGACAGAAACGAACAAGGATGTCTGCACAGAGCTCTGAAATAATGAGGCAATTAGATGGAAAAATGCAAGACAGCCACATCACATGACTCAAAATCCATTTTGTAAGGATGGATTTACCTGGAGCCATGTTGCCAGATACTTTTTTTTTTTTAAGGCAATTTTTGAGTCAGTATTGGAATGCATGAATCATTGTAATTCAGTAACTGTTTTTGCTGTGATGGACAAGATCCATAAACATGCTTATTCCTTTGATCATAATATGGGGTTAAGGCAGGTTCGAATTTTGACTGATTCACAGGCTAAATTTCAGACTCAATTTCATCAATTATGTAAAAACTGAAGGCCAGGAGTCAGTTGCTGGGAAGCATTTCTATAAGATTGCTGGGCTGTGTTAATTTGGAATCAGTGGTTATTTCATTTTATCTGTTATTTTTTTGTCATCCCTCTGTGAAATACCTGTCTATTTTAAATACCAGCAGCCTGATTGTAAAAGGTTAAGGCATTAATTGAGCCAGGTTATTATATATATATATATTCACCCGTATAGTCATAGAGATATTCCCGGAAAGCTAAAATTAATAATTTTGAAAAATCTGTAGTCAATGTGCATTTTTCATCTTAGAAAACAAGTATGAAAATATAAGGAGAGGTATTTTATTGATTGAGAAGTACTTACACTTTGGTGTGCATTTCTTCTAGGGAACAAAACAGATGCTTTAAAACCTGGAATAAAAATGGAGACTTCCAACCACCTTTATGCCATGAAACATACTTCAAACACTACTAAAAATTGCTCTTTATTAAAACAGTACACGGCTTCCTCCCCCTTTAAGGTGGATAGTTTACATCCTTATCCGTCTCTGGCACATAAGTCTGGCCTAACTGCAGTGACTAATATTCAACAAGATTTTTCAGTTCCCTACGGGTATTTTGAATGCAGTACCAAGCAACCTCACGTGACACCTTATGTTAATTGCAAGAGCTTTGATGTGTCAGTCAAAGATTATACTGGAATTCTGCTGAACGATAAGGTGAATGGCGTGCCACCGATTCTTCCCGAGGTCACTGCTCCAGGCCCCCCAGCCCACAAAGAGCCCCTGCCCACTCTACTTGAACATCAGCCGGACAAACAGAATTGTCAGCTTCAGTTGGACAATTCTCCTTCCTCGGAGATGCTCAGCTCGTGTGACTCGTCAGTACCGCTAAGCTCTTCAGCAAAGGACGCCGTCGGAAACGGAGCCGACTGTTCCCACGGATGCCCAGTGGAAAAGGGCGGCTCCCATCGAGGACAGATCTGTGACTTAGACTGTGTTGATGAAAAGCAAAACAGTGCACTGGGACAACCAGCTGATTCTGAAGAAAAGGCTGAGGAATTGTGGTCAGACAGCGAGCACAATTTTTTGGATGATGACATTGGTGGGGTCGCTGTGGCACCTTCTCATGGTTCTATCTTAATAGAATGTGCGAGACGTGAACTCCATGCCACCACACCAATTAAAAAACCCAACCGCAATCATCCCACAAGAATTTCTTTAGTTTTTTACCAACACAAAAATTTAAATGAGCCAAAACACGGTTTAGCCATGTGGGAAGCAAAGATGGCCGAGAGGGCGAGAGAAAAAGAAAAAGAAGCGGAACGATTAGGAACGGAAAATCCTGAACTGAACTCTAGCAACAGGAAAGCGAAGCAACCAAGTGAAAACAGAGATATTTTTTACGAAGACAACGAGTTCAACCAAATTCCATCCCGCAGAGCGTTAACAGTAACCAAGGATAACGTCATCACAGTCTCTTCATACGCCCTGACACGAGTGGCAGGGCCCTACAACCATTGGGCGTAGGTGCTGGTGTGGTGTGCCCCTCCTGGTGCAGTTTCACGGTGTTTCTTTAAGGTGCTGTTAAAGAACAAGTCTCGTGTCGTTTACTATTTGCTCATCTCAACCAATTTAAGGCTGAGGTAAAAACAAAAAAAAAAAAGGGGGGGGGGTTTCTTCTTAAACTGTGACTTTACCATTTGGTGGTGCTCAAGCACATTTTAAGCAAAAAAAAAAGAAGTTGTATAGTTTTAATACATTCTGAAAAAAAATTTTGTTTAGGTTATTAACCTTGATTGAATCATTCAGTTTATTACCTTTAGGAATTTATATTTTGGTGCTTTAAATTGTCTGTTTACTACAGAAATCATTTATAGGTATTTTAACAGGTTCACATTTTATGGTGGTAAAATCAAGTTATATAGTTATAGCTCTACACAGCTCTTGGTGCTTAACCACATCAAACAGTTAAAAATAAATAAGCTGAATTATTACTTCATGGTGCCATTGCTTTAACAACTTCCAACTATTGCTATATAGTCCAAATTACAGACAAATCTTTTAGAAAACCAATTAATTTTGTTCTTTAGATTCGTCAGTAGAATGAAGTTATTGGTATTGATGGCTGGAAGTTGTTTCTAAGCTGTAAATATATATTTTAAAAGCACTTTCTATTTTTAAAATTAACTTGAAATAGTATAGTATAAGGATCATATTGTCTAAGGTTTGTGCATACTCTACAGAAGAAATGATTTTGTTCTTGCTGTGCGGAGTTCCATGGTGTTACAGCTGCAGGATGTATGCTCATAGCATATGTGGTTGTTTTTAACTTGCCCTTTTTCATTGAAGATTTTATGTTGCATATAAACAAAACAGTTATGAATTATAGAGCCTTTTTATTCTTTTTCAAGAGAGTGTACAAACATGAAAGAGGAGATGTCTGGTCAATACGTGTGTTGCTGTTGGGAGTTAGGAATACTATCTGTTTTTTTTAAAGGCAGCATTTGTCACGGTTTCTTTGAGCAATAAGTGCATCAGTCTCATTTGCTTGCAGCATTCTAAGTTAACATGGCAACCAAATGTTCCTAATGCCTCAGGGGTAGGATTGTTTTGGGATTAAAAATACCCCCTAGAGTTGCCTTATTCTATTCCGATTTAAAAAAAAAAATTGGGAAAAATAGGAAGGAAATGTTGGAAAACTGTCAAATTTCTAATATTTAGCTGCAACGTTTTTCTTAAGAATAACCTATCTGTAATATTCACCAACTTTGAGTTCAGTTTTTTTACAAAAATGTTTTGTAAATTTTGGAAGCAATTTATACATTTCACATCAAAAGGGTTGGATCCTTCCTTGAAATTTATGTTCTTCATTTCTGTAGAGAAAGTGACGTGTCACCAAACGAGTATTTGCTAAACCAGAGGAAAAACAGACACTCCATTGCTTTTTAATCCTGTAGCATCCCACTCTTCTTTCTGATTCTCCTCTCCTATGTGTTTCTCGTTTAAACTTATTTATTTAAACAAATTGCCAAATGACACCGTTAGCTAAGGACTGACCTCATCCTGCAACTTCTTCCATGCGAGCCGGCTGGAGCCGGGAGGAGCCGCCGCCGCCAGGACTCCCTGGGTCCCAGCGCTGCCCGATCAGGCCCACACACAGAGCTGGCCCCTCCTTCTGCCTCGGACCCGCCCTGCCCGGGAACCTGGAGGTAGAATGAAGTCACTTTTTTCCAGCGGGAAAACATTCTGACAATATACTTGATAATATTATACTGTAGTGGTGCTGTATAGAGGAATATGAACTATCTGGATCTGCTCTATTTAAAGACAAGGTGCTTTTTCCTTGAGAAGCTGAAGTGCGAGAACTCTGTTGAGAGTTTCGGTACGAAAAGTACATCGGTGGTGTTTGGAACACATAGTGCCATTCAGGACCTTGGTGCTACAAATCCTTTGGTGCGGCTGTAGATCCATGAGACTGTTCTCCTGTAGCCATGTGCGGTGTTTGCAGGAGCCAGGTCTGAAGTAGCAATCACTATGTAATGATCCTGGGCTCAGTTCTACAGATACTTGTTCAAATTAACAAAGCTATTACTGGCAGAGGATGGAGGAATTGGACCAGTTCTTTGTATCTTACCTATTTTAAGTAAAACCTGTAAAAATGGGGTATGCTGCAAATTTTAGTTCAATGCTTAATATTAGTTCAAATAGAGGATATGAAGGGATTGTAAATAATGATAAAACAGAACCGATATTATGCCATTGTTTTGTACCAGCAGTTTTATGCTTATTGACTATGTAATATACAGTATACATCAAATCATTATGGTATTTTGTGTGCCTTAGATTTCCATGTTAAAACTTGTATATTTTTGGTGAGCCGAAGATCAGTAGGAATTGCAGCTGTCCATGCAGTCAGCAGTACTGTACATTCCATAGCTGTTCCAGTCACGTGTTTGTCCCACCATGTAGAGATTTGTTTATTGGTTTCACCGATAGCCCTGACAGCTTCACTTTCTGTAATGCTGTAATTCAGCACTCTCATGTGGTAAATTTTCTATACAAAATTGGTCAGTCACAGAGCCATCTCTTTACCTTCTAAAATGTTCATACCAATTAAGTGGATCATTTTTACTTGAATCTTCTCCTACAAATACCCACATTTCACTTACTGGAAACTTCGGATAAAAATGTTCCATTGAAAAACCAGCAGCTTCCCTGTAAGGAGTGAGGCACTGAAAGGTGGATCGAAAAGGATCCCTTCAAAAGGTGGCCCAGGTCTATCGTTTTCTGAAATGGCAATTCTAACAAAGAAATGTGTATCTTAGCATAATATTATTAACTGATAGGTGCTAAACTCACAGTTATTACTTCATTAGTATTACTTACATGAGAGAAATGTATCATCTATACAATAACATATCACCCACGGTGCTCTTTCCTTGGCTGTCTTTCACCTACCTAAACTGCTTTTTCAATGTGTCCTACCAGGCCACTTCCACTTCCTGCTGGACATGTAGTGGGTTCTGATTTGAGAAGCTGATCCTTTCTATTGCAGTACTGCAGTATAGAAAATGCAGCTATTTACTGGTTTTACAACTCTATGCTATTTCATGTAACACTTCAGGATATTTACCGGTCTTGTACACAAAATGCTTTGTTTTCAGTAAGGTTATTGTTTTATAACAGTGTTTATCTCTTTAAAATCTTCAACTCTGTGGATCTCTTCTTTTCTTTGTGGCCCACACAACTACTTGTAATTTGTTCTTGGGTTTTAACACAAGTCCTTTTTGGATAGCCAGACCAGGAGCTGGATTGAAAATTAGTAGCTGGCTAGGTCAGACCTGCATGTTTTATTTGGTTTCCACCAGCTGGCACAACGTTTCTGGGTGGAAAACCAGCGCATGGATTCACGTGTGGGCTGCAGTGGAGTGTGCTTGCCTTTGGATCATTTTTTACAGTATGCCAGGAAAACCTGTCATGATCCAGCGTAGGACACCTCTGAGTTCCCAGAAGAAATGCAAAGAAATCCCTTTGTCCACTGGGTCCCGTACCACAACTCCACCTCCCCCAGGGAGGGGAGGAGCAGGGCTTGTTGCAGAGTGGTTCTCTTTCACTCCGTGGGAGTCACTGCAGATGTGTCCAATTAAACAAGGAATTTACTGATTTTTCACATATGAGTGTATTGCCGGAAATAGAAAGATTTCTATAAATACTTTAGTCATAAGATCCAAGAAGCTGTAAGTATTTAGAAATACTTGCAGTTTCCAACCTGTAACAGTTGTATTCAGATTTTTTAATGGACTTTCTAAGAATATTAACTGCTGGTGAAAGTCCTTGTGTTACCTGTGACAGTGCACCTCTAGATGTAGAACAGGAAATAACTGTAGTATCTTGAGCAACATTTTATGTTAAGCATGGGTAAATGACAACTTGTCTAGTACTTAAGATTCTTTCTAGCATGCAACTGTATGGGGTTTTTTAAAGATCTTTTTAATTTCGTTGCAGTATTAACTAAACATGGTGGGTTAAATTTGGGTCCTGTTCGCCCTGCTGACTCCAAATTGCTCATTCATCAAGTTTTTATACAATTTCCATATTTGATTGGATGGATGTGGACAGCAGTTGACCAACATCTGTGCAAACTCAGAGGTCTATCTTGCTCTTTTACTTCCCATGCAGCTTCTCTAATATTGGAATTAATTCAATTTATCAAGCAGTCATCGGCTTTTTAATCCATTTATATATGTGGTTGTTTCTTTTCCATGGAAAAACTGTAATTTCTAGGCCATCAGAAGGAAATAGCTGTGCTCTCAGATATATGAAAAACTCAATTGCATGGCCACTTCTTGCGTATGCTAACACCAGTTACATTCAGGCAGTGTGGGACAAACTCTTCCAGGCTTGTGGTCACTGAAATTCAGATTAGGGTCTGATGTCTACTCCATAAAATTGTGTTTTATTTCTTGTGTGAAAGCTGTCTGCCAAGCTGTGACCTGCAACAATCTGCTTTTCAATAGCAATTAGAGCTGAGGAACAGTCCAGTCATATTTGGAAATTCCTGTTTTATCAGGTCTTGATCTGCCTTGCAGGAGGAAGCGTGGAGGGAGTATCTTTCCAGTGATTACTGACAGCACGGTACTGCACTGCAAGGTCTGTCACAGCACTGCTGTAGCCAGTGAGATGTTTCCTTGTGGGTGTACAAATCCACCTCTTTCCACAGTTCCTCCACAGGCAGAAATCTCTCCTTGGTCTCTGCCTGCATATGCTGGTTTAAAAAAAATACCAAAGGAGGGAGAGGTGGCCCCAGTTCTTGATACCTGTAGACAAACAAGGCAGCAAGCGCCGCTGTCATCGCCAGCCTGCTGCCCTTTGCCACCATCAAGGTAGAGAATATAGAAAACTGATGGGATGCTGGTTGGACTTGGTGGTCTTAAAGGACCTTTCCAACCTTAATGATTCTCTGCATAGCATAAGTAAATCACAGGAAAAGTTGTGAAGGTACAAGGTTTTTGAATCAACCTTCTACGTACATGTAGTTGCCATGGTACTTCTTTATACTAACACTTCTTTTGGGCCATCTGACTTTACATTCAGTAGTTTATTTTACTTAGTCTGTGACACACTTATATTCTCCTTGAATGTAAAACAGAGTGAGCGGTGTCAAAAGTCTAGAGGATGTGGCTGCTTATTCCTTAGCTGTTCAGGGAAGTGATTTCAGTCACTTCTGGGATTATCTGATATTTAGTCAGTCCTCACAAGTTGTCTACATGCTGCTTTAGGATGTTGCTACAAAATTATAATTACATAAAGGCAAGAGTTTTAAGTTTGAGATTTCCTGAAAGACCAAGGATTTCTAATCGTAGAACTTGATCAGGCACCAGGATATGTACAGATCACTTCCTCTAGGCGGTGGTTGAATATATGCTGTGTTTATTACTTCCCTGTTAAAAACTTGGGGTTCTTTTAGAGAATAGGCAAACCTTTTTAATACTGTCACATACTTGACTAAATTATAAAGACTTATTTCTATGTGATGCTGTTTTGTCTCCCTGAAAAACACATAACATGGCTAGTGTGGATTAGTAGGTATCACTTCCTACTCTGTACAGGTGACACTGGATCCTCCCTGCTCTTTTTGCATCACCAGCTGTGATCAGTTAGTGCTGCCTCACTTTGTCACCCGAGGCTGGATGCTTTCCATGTTTGTAACTACTCCAGAAGTTTTTCCCTTTGCAGAGCTGCTTCCGCCTTTGGCATTAGCAGCACAGCTGTCAGCCTGCCCCCGAGTCCCCCTGCACGCTGCCCTGCTTTGTGTGGAAATCAGCCATCTTCATCTCAGGAATGTCATATGAAGCTCTTTTCCTTGGGACTCTCCCCTAAAATCACCTGGAGCAGGCTGTCCAGAGAGCTTGTGCCTGTGCCCCATCGCTCGAAGCGTCCCAGGCCGGGTTGGACAAGGCTTGAAGTAACCTGCTGGAGTGGGAGGCGGGGCCAGGGGCTTGCAGAGAGGTGAGCTTTCAGGTCCCTTCCAACCCAAACCAGTCTGATTCCTTGGTCTAATATTCTCTGTGTGACAGTTCTAGGGCTATGACTTCATGTTTTCTCACACAGAGCCCAGAATATGACAATTCATAATCTGTCACAATCACTGTTCTCTTACTTTTTTAATCAAATAGTTCCCCAGTTAATTTTCTGATTTTTTGATGTAGTTGTTACAATCTGTTCTTGTATCTGCAAGAATCCAAGCAAAAGAGATTTTGCAAGACAAGAAAACCATCATCCCCTAAGAAGGAAAAGTCATTCCTTCTCCGAGCACAGGATTTTTTCATGTTGGTAGTATCTCTGTGCTCTTTTTGTCTTTTGAATCGCTTTTAACAGCTCTGCTCAATTCCTGACATCAGACAGCTGCTGCAGCCCCTGCATGACTGCCAGAGCAGGAGTGTTTCTACATCTTCTTTAAATCCTAGATCAGTCTTTGTGAGATATCCGAGTATTATGTAAGTTAAACACCAGAACTAACATAGGACTGCTTGGAAAAAACGTGTTCTTCCTCTGTGGCAAAAAATGGAATTGAAGGAGCTCGAGAAGAACATAATTAACGTGGTTATGGCCCTGTATTAAAAGGGTATTGAGGTGTCAGCATTGCTGTTTCTTTGTCTTTCTGAGATTAAAGACTTGATTCTTTTTCCAACCCAGTTCCCCAGTTCACCATCCCGACAATTGTGCATGGCGTTCAACCACGGTGTTCAGTTTTAAAAGATACAAGGTGCTTCTTGATGCTGTATCCTTGATTCTTCCAGTGTATTTTCCTTTCTTCTTCTGCTGGGCCATTACATATGGCATTTTTCCACACACGCTTCTGTCCAAATGCCAGAATCTTCCAACGGCGTTCCTGCAGCGAACGCGAGACTGGGGTGCTAAACAACGTGAAGGTGACTCGCTTTGGTGTGACTGTAGCTTTTTCAACAGTTTGCACGCCTTACAGACATTCCTCACGAGGTCACAGAGCAGCAGCTGTGCACCTCAAAAACTGCATATCTAGGGAGGACAGGTTTGGCCCCTAAACTACAGCTACCCCTTAGAGCAGGTGAACTGGGTTCCAAAGAAGTGCTGTTGCCGTGGAGCAAGGGAACTGCTAATTTTGATGTTCAGTAGTGCAGTTGTTGCCACAGAACGTTTTAATGCTGTCGTGGAAAGTTTTGTGACCTGATCAATATTTTACATGTATATCTGTATTTTTATTATATTGTAATGGAAAAAGGGTCTAGGGTTTGGGAGTTCTCTTAAAGTAGGAATGGAAGCCCTGATTCTCATTTATACTACTGTCCTTTGCATTGCATTGGAAGGATAAAAGGGGCCTTAAGTGGATGTCACTTTAGCTTTTACATCCTTTGGAGTATCCCATCACACTGCTCGGAGTATAAAAGGTCAGTAGTATAAATAAAAACAGTTACCAAATGACTGATTTGTACAATCATCTGAAATCGATTTCACGGTATCCTTACTGTGCACATTACTGGCCAGTAACCAGATTGTTCGTTGTGTAGGAATACAGGTGGAGAAGAGACCTGCTTGGGTTTTACCAGGTTTGAAATGTTTGCTTGTATTGGCTGTCCTTTTTCCAACACCGTCTACGAAGACAATGTGGTAAAAGATTTGTACCTCTAGGTAACGGCCAGCCCAGAAATCTCACAAAATTGTCAAAAATGCTATTTTTTATGGTAGTTTTTCTTAAAATACTTGCTCCCCTTTATCTTAACTTGGATCCCTTTCACTTGATGATAAAAACTGGGGTTGTGACAATCTACTGAGCTCCCTTCTGTCCTCACTTCACCCCCAGCAGTGTGCAGTGCAGTGTGCTGTTGTCACACTCTGCTGAGTTTGGGGACACAAAGCCAACACCTCCTGCCTTCCCTGACTGTGGTGCTACTTGCCAGGGAACACCCTGGCATGGCTCTGCATGCCTGAGTCCTGCAGAGCTCCCCTTGCTGCCTATGGAAGTTTCATATAAACAGCAGCCCCGCTACATTGCAGTTAGCAATGCAAACTTCTCATTCAAAAAAAAAAAAAGGTTTGAGGAAAAGGAAATACTCTTTCCTTCTTAAATTTTTGCACTGCAGTGATACTGCAGAACCTAATGACAACCGATTTGGTACCAGCTCTGTGAATGCCTGGCTAATCCATGCAACTCAAAAGGCAGCAGCTGAAATTCATGAAGCTTTAGTCCTCTAAATGAAAAAATAATTGTAGTCAAGAAGAACAAATGGGATATGCCAGTACTGCTAAAAGAAAACCAGTTCTAACCAATGCAAACATTTCAGTCTTAACCAGATTATTTGTTCAGTTTGGAAGAGACAGCTCTTCATAATGTGACAGTATCACAGCAGGTCACAAGTACTGATCAGACTTTGCTGTCATGAAGAAAGAACATAAATATGTAAGGATATGCTGTACTGAAAAGCTATGGCTAATGATTCCTTCCTGCTTCAGGAAGATAAAATATTAACAATATGCCAAAGCGGAAGAAACAAAAAATCATGGGGTTTTTTTCCTTCTTTCTTCTTTTCAATCTTTCTTTCTTTCCTTGGGATGCATTTGATATTTATTTTTTCAACTTTGAATTTGACATTTTATTCCCAGTTACCAACATACTGTATTGAAATCCAGAACATAAAACTAACATTTTAAAGCAGAAGATGATGTACAGGGAGAAAAAAAATCAGAAAGAAAAAGCACTTCATTATGTCACAGTATTTACAGGAGAAAGTGTAAAAATTACTTCTTTTCTCAAAAAATCATTTGGGGCCTGGTTCTTTCCTAGTATAACTGATCATAGCTCCCTGAGGCTGGTGGAGCTGGGCAGAGAGTTATGCTAGCTGAGAAACTGAACCTTAAAATCTTCTTTGCAGACAAGGGAACCCTTACCAGCAGTACTTGAAGACTTGTGAGTTGTGACTGCATGTTACTTGAAAGATCTAATTAAGCTATGTTTTTTGGTGCAAGCAGTTGTTGTACATGATTTCATGTTTATGTAGCAAGATGCATTGAAATGTTGATACTAGTATTGAAACATACATGTAAAAATTGTCGTTGTGGAAATTGTCTGTTCTGTTCTATTTTTCTTGTGTGTCTCATCTGTTTAGAACGTAAACTTTCTTTTTTTTTTTTTTATTGTCCTAACTGAATAAGGCTAAATGAATACTGTAATTGAAAATATATTTTAAATCTTGTCATGAGTTTTTAAAAAGACTATTACAAATTGTATCATTCCTGATTACACAGAACTTTGTGGGTGGTTTTAAATAAATTTTATACTTCTATTTTGCACTTAGTCGTCTAATTTTTCTTTCCTGCTCTTAGCAATAACAAGCACGATCATGTGTTGGAAGTGTGTTTGTTAATTATCAACAGGACCTACAGGGGCTTCACCCAAAAAGTCGGCAGGTTTCTGCCCTGGAAAGGGACAGGCATAAATCCAGTTCCTGCTCTCAGTCTGCCTCTGCTTCAGCCTGGACTGACCTTTTGCCCAGGTGAAGAGAGGCAGGAGAAGCAGCCAGAAAATCTGAACTTCATTTTCTGACCAAAAAGGACAAAACTGTTTGTGAACATGTCTTTACAGTGTCTCTTTTTGCTACCTGTCTGGCAAAGAACGCTTCTGGGAATCATTTATCGTGGCATTTAACTACCAGCCGCCGGAAATAGTTCAGGTTTTATTTGCTGCAGATCCGAGGGTATGGCTGGAGCTTTTTCTCAAAACAGACCTCAGCACCAGCCTGCTTTACTGACATTGTAGTGCACAACAATACTCAACAGAATGCCTGCTGGTTAGATCTGAAGAAAAGGAGGAACATAACTCTGATCGTACGTGCTTCTTTTCCTTCTGTACGTGCAGCAGCAAAATAATAAGCAAAAATAATCTTCCAGGTAACTGGAATCTCCTAGAAAGCAGAAAAATGCTGGTATCCTCCGGCTTCATTAATGCCCTGGAAAGAAACTACATTGTGTGATAGAGTACATCTGATTCCTGGGCGCTGGATGTGATCATCCAGCAGGGAGGCCTTGACCCTCCTATGTAAGCTGCTCTTTCAGAGGATAAGCGCTGCTGGGGTTTTCTAGGAACGTCTCCCAATCTGCCCCAGCCCTCTCTGACCCGCCCTGCTCAGGCTTTGCTCAGCAGCCTCACACGCTGCAGCGTTCAGCAGCAGAGCCAGGAACCCCCAGCGCAGGTGTCTCGAGAGAGACACGGATTCTGAAAGGCCCTTCAAGCCTCCCACCAGCCCTGAGAGCGTTCCTGAGGAAGGGCTCGCCGTGAGGAACGTTTGGCTCTTAAGGTCCTGCCAGGCAGCTGCTTCCTGCCTCCCCCTGGCTTTCCCAGAGCATCCCGGTCAGAGCAAGGTTATTTCCTCAGGGATTGTGGAGGGTGTTACAGGAGAGGTGTTAAAACACGGCTTCACCTCCATCTTACGGGAGCAGAACTCACCCAGCCTACCTGCCTGCCTGGAGCTTACCACCTGCACATGGCTCGAGTGCTTTTATTAGATCCTGGGTTTCTGATCGGCATTATGCAGCTATTGGTGTAGTACAGTTAGTTGCTTTTAAATTCTTAAGCGTTAGATTGCAATGCCTACTAAAATGGTGTTAATTGTTAACAATTAATTAGGCTGCAAAATAAGCTTTTTTTGCTGGTGCTACAGTTAAAAGTTTTTTTCTGTAGTACCCCTACGTGTTCTGGAAGGCCAGGATTTGCTGTTCAACAGCGCTAATGTTGGTTACTGCTGCTGATAGTTAATATTTAACATAGAGTATTAGTTTACATTCAAAAGGAAATACCCTTTTTTCATCAAAATATTGGGGTTTCTGTGTACAATCAGAACAAGTCAAATGTTATTTAAACACAAGCAAGGTTATGCTTCAGTTAGTGTTTTGGTTCAGGATGCAGCCTAGATAGTCTAAAATAAACTACCAGCAATCTCCCTCTGTGCTTTTAATCTTAGACAAACTGAAAAGGTGTTTAAAATGTGGAAAATTTAGGCCCTGCTATTTCAATAACCGTTGGCTGGAGCACAATTCCACGTCCAGTCTGTTCACTTCTGGCTCTTTTGTGATACATGCCACTAATACAAAATCCTTACATTCTTAGTGCTTGAATCCTTGAAAATGTCCACATCTTTTCACACCAGGCCAAAAATTACTTACAATCCTGCTGTACCATGTGTACATCTTCATTCATAGCATAACTGGGTAATCCTTTCATGCTGTTTGATCCTAAAGGAGTCCTAAATTGCTGCTTGAGGCACGATGTAGCCTTTTCTTCGGCTCAGAACAGCAAAACTTTTGTGTCCTGTGGTATAAAAAGTCAGCAGTTCCATTTCTTGTGACCACTCTGTTTTACACACAGACTCTGAGGATGACTGACTCCCTTCACTTGAGAAATCCCTTCAGGGAAATGAAGCCCTAAGCCAGTGCTTCATCGAGCAAACTCTGCTGCTAAACCCCAGCTCGCTTCCACAGCAGCTAAAAGGCTTGGAAGGACTCACCAGGATTATGGTTCCTACAGATTTTAAGGGTGGGATTTGTTGATTTTTGGTGCTGTTGCCAATTATCTCTTTCTATGAGGGTAAGAGGCTCAAAGTGGTTCAGGGGTGCCAGAGGCTCTGGAGCCCCCTGAGAACAGGGGCAGGTATTGCTGCTGCTATTGCGCTGAGCAAACGGCAGAGATCAGAGTTCCAGCCGTGCTCCTTTGCTGTCTCTCCCTGCAGGAGGCTTCACTCGGGCTCTTGTTGCAGCCCGCAGGGTGCTCGCTGTGGGTGGGTTAAACCTCGGAGCGCACTCGGCTCTCCTGCACCAGGAGCTCTGTCCTGGCAGAGGCTGAGCACTGCAGCAGGGGGGCACGGGAGGAGGGTTCCCAGCTCGCCCTCCTGCTTCTCACACAGCGGAACGGGGATTTTAAGGGTGCCCGGGATTTTTCTTCTCGTTGCTCTTTTTTATTGCCTTACTCTGGATTTCGTATGGCTGAGTTACCCCTGAGGACTGTAAGGAGAGAGCTGGGAAATCTTTTCCGTGTGTGTGCAGTGAAACCAAACACACCTGGAAAAACAAAACCGGGGCCTTCCTGAAGGTACCGAGGACTTGAGTACGGCCAGACTGGCTAAGAAAAAAAGGAATCCTTAAAACTTGTGACTTCAAGAAAGGCCACTGTTCTTGTGGTTCCTGGGCAAGGTGAATGAATTTTATTTTTTTTTTAAATGTGATGTTCACAGAGCACGCCAGGTTGGTGGGGACCTCAAACCATCACCTGGTCCCAGCTTTCGTGGAAAAGAAAGCCTGGGTGGGCTTTTCCAGCCTACCCAGCTGTGTCTGGACTCTCTCAGTTGTTCTAACTGAGAAAAAACTTCTCTTTTATCAAGATGACAAATTCTCCCTGTGCTTCTGGTGTCTATTACCTACAAAAGAATTAAGAATTACTTTATTTATGCTACGACATTTTTACTCATTTAAAACTTTGTCAGAAGTCTGTTCTCAATGCGCTTAATTTTATTGTAATATAGCAGAATGTGCTGGTTTTGCACAAAAGCTTTTCTGTCCTTATCCCGGGACTCTTAAACAAACAAACAAACGTCACTTGCCATCAGCTAAACTTTAGCAGGTTGGTTAAATTCTGTTATGTCCTTCCTGTATTCTTGAGGTGTCTGGCCAGTTCAGGAACACTTTTGTCAAATACTTTGTACAGCAGTATGCACTAAAGTTCGGTTTATTTTATTTATTATTAAATTTCAGTACTGACTGTGTCATGGCGCTTGGCAAAGTGGGAAGCACATACGGCTACAGTCAAAACGACAAAGAGAGATTTTTGTGCGTCAAAAAATCCGTGATCATTTGCTTAGATGCTTACATGCTGCACTTTATTACAGTCTGAACACCAAAAAGTCATTGACTGGACTGCTGCTACCGTTCCTGGGTATCTAGAAAGGGCAAAAAGTGTTTGATTCTCTCGGAATGATCTCTTCTGAAGAGAATAAATAAACAACTACATCAAGAGCTGTAAAAAGCAAGCTCCAGTAGTGACAGGTTTAGATCTGCAAATTAGTTCAGAAATTGAACAGCAAGCATGGAAATGTATTTCCAGCAGGAGTATGGGCTAAATAATATATTGATATTTCATGGTCAAAACGGAGTAACTGGCATTTAGCTGGACAGATGCAGCACCTTTATTCGCTTTTTGTCGAGTAGCTTCATGTCAGGTATGAAACACTGATTTCTGTACAGATTATCAACGGCCTGTCCATTCGAAGATCCCGAGTTCTCTTCTTTGTGCTTTTCCTTTGTTAAATTATTGATGGTGCAAAAACGTTTGTGACGTTCTTTGATGATGAACTCTAAAGATTATAATTTCTCCCCACAATATCCCCAGCAGATTCTTGACTCCTGTAGCCATCCAAAAAAGCTGGAAGCAACAATTTGCCTTATGGGTTTTGCCTTCTAGTTTGTATGTTTTTCTCAACCTTCCTCATTATTTTAAGATAATTTGTAGAAATCTCATGTCTTTCAGACTTCAGTCCTCTCATCAGTTTTGGATTAAATTGTCCAATGCACTTAAAAGATAGTCTGGGGGCCTAGAATTATTTTAAGGGCACATATTTTTCCACTGCCACTTCCATTACAGCTGGTTTTCATCACAGCACCGTGGTTTGTCTGAGTAGAGGATACAGAGACCTACCCAATTCAGAAGGAATCAGTAGTGTACCAAAAGTGACACTGACAAAATCTGATGGTAATGGTAGCAGTGTGTGTCTGGAGAGGAGAAAGTAGAAATGCTCTACTTGATGTACGGGAAATCAGGATTGCTGCTCCTGTGAGCCTGTGAGGATTTCTCTGAGAGCCTTTATCATCTGAGGAAAGCACCCTGGGCCAGAACGGAGCTACTTCACCATACTCTGATATCCACTGGCAGTGACTTTCTACTTGAATACAGTTCTGCCGTTGTCCTTTTCACATACAATGTGGGAGGAAGTCCTGCAACCTTTTTAACTTTTATTCTTATCTCCAGGTTAAAGGGTAGAGAGATTCTGCTTTAGTCAACTGACTGAGCTGAGTGTCAAAGACAAGGTTTAAAATGTGTAGACTTCAAAAGTAAGAACTGTGCTTCTGAGTGTGAAACATCTAAACCCTCATCTAATTTGAAATATATGTTAAACAGCAAAGGTAGATCTGTCTTTATATATTATTAACTACTAAGTGCTGGCAGAAATTTACTTGCACCCGATTATCTTCTACTTTATCCAGATGTCCTCCTACAACATAAACCTCACTGCAAGTGAGTTTGACGTTGCTGCGTGTCAGGACTTTATTCCACACCAACTTCTGTTTTTAATGATAATGTAACACTTCAAAGTCCTATTTTAATTTACGAATTGTGTCTAGCTGACTTACTCTCAAATGTAGGTAAGAATTTACGTGTCTATTCCACTTTAAAACAAACTCGTGTAAAAAACTCTTTATAGGATGGAAAGCTTTTTGTAACAACACAAAAACATTGAGCACGGTCATGGCCTTCGATCAATGCCTACGTAAATGGGCAGCTCTAAGCTTAAAGAGCTGGACTCGAAGGTCCTTTTAAGTCTTTTCCATCTCAAACTAAGAATGAAGAGAAATTCCTCTTGCCCAGAACTCCTGAACTACTTACTGCCCT
>VWZN01014808.1:287932-336540 GCA_013396955.1 Regulus satrapa
GGGAGCCGAGCGCGTCCCGCCCTGCCCGCGGCGCGGCCGGCAGAGGGATCGTCCGGATAAAGCGCGGGTTCGCAGAGCCGCCGCTCCCCGAGTAACCTTCCCGGGAACGGGAGCGTGTTGGTGCGCTTTGAACCGCCTTAGTCCCATTGTTAAGAAGTGGGAGATGGAGGTTGTGCCTTAGCAGAAGAAAATAACTTGCCTCGCAACTTTCTGCGTTTCGCATACGCGACGCGTGTTGCCCACCGGGCTTTAGGGATGTAAAATTAATATTTCATGACTTTTTTTTTTTTTCTTTTTGTGGTTTTGGAGGGGGGGGGTTGTGCGGTTGGGTTTTCTTATTTTTTTGGCCCAGAATTAAAAGGGCCTGACGGTGTTTGTTTCAAAGATTGCAGCTGCGCTTTATTTTACTAGATTGCAGTTACAGAAGATAGACACCCGGGAGATTCTACCTTCTGCCATGGCTCAGTTTGGAGGACAGAAAAACCCCCCTTGGGCTACTCAGTTTACAGCCACTGCGGTGTCTCAGCCAGGTCAGTTGCACTCCATGTTTGACCCCCCCCCCCATCTAGTAGGTTTGGAGATTCCATGCTTGGGTACGCTCTTCACAGTGGCACGATGCTAACTAACGTTTCCAAAGTCAGTTTACGTGGTATCAATCGGGAGTTTTTTCTCACAATGGAAGAGTTTAAAAGTCGCTGCCTAGTATTGTCTGTTTTGTTTGTTTTTCGGTTTTCTTAAGGGAGTGAGTAAAATCCCAGGTGAATTTGTATTGATTGTTTCAGTCAATAAATAACATGAAATTGTTCATATCCAAAGACGTGTAAATCGAATTGCCTCTTATTAAATTACATGGTTCTAGATTAAATAGGATCAGCTTTAGTAAGGCATTACAGATTTTTTTAAGGGCTGCCTGAGTTTCATTTCCTAGGCAGCCTGAATCGATGTTTACAAATATTTTATTGATTTATTTTATTAATAGGTTAGACCTAATCCACATCGTGGAAAGTTCTCTGAAGTTTGTTATGTGGGTGAAAAGGGAGGTATTTATTTTTTAATGCTAAATTAGAATTTTAAAGTCTCTATAACCAGAGGTATTGCCCTAATAATGGTAGAGAGTTTCCTTTGATTTAGTTAAGAAGTGTTATTCATTGCAAGCCACCGTTTAGAAACCTGGCTGGCTCCATTTTCATGTGGGTTTACAGCACAGAAGGTTTGAGGCTTGATGAATTTTGGTGCTTCAATTTCCAGTTCCTGAATACAAATAGTTGGTCAATGAAAAGTTGCAGCTGCGTTGTGCAGTGTGAAGCGGCTTCAGCAGAGCTGTGGCACTTGGAGTGTTCAGGATGTTGGTTTGTGCAGTTGCTCTGATCTGAGTTTAAGTCCAGTATCTCACCTCCTTTGTCAGTGGCTTTGTGCCTAGCAAAGGTTGGGAGTGCGGGACGTGCTTTGGAGTGCATGTCTGGGGTGGGAATCTTTCTCCTCCTCAGTCAGTTTTCCTTCCAGAGTGAATCCTCTGTCTCCAGTTTTCCCATGGGCACTGATCCAACCACAGGTATCCTCGGGGAGTGGCCACCTGCCATGTGCTTCACAGCACCTTGTCCCAGTGTGCCTTTTTCTCCGTGCCTCTTCTGCTCCATTCCCTCCCTAAGCAGCTGCTCCCAGGCAGTTTTTCACTGTTCTTCTGAATAGTCACACTTCCTTTATCCAAATGGCACCGTCTCCTTCTTTAAGAAAATCCCTAACAGCTGGAAAGGGTTGGGAATGTGGCAGAGATGAGCTTTGCTTTTGGTTCTCATGTTGGACTGGGGGGGAGATGTGTGGGCAGTCAAAGAAAGGGAGCACCTGGGCTGGACTGTTCTCGGTGTGTTGGCTGATGTGGCAGCTAATGCCTCAGAAATAGTGGTGGAAGGTGGAGAGCCAGCTCCATGTCCTGTTTTCCTGAGGGAAAGCTGCACAAAACCTGCCAAGGGGAGGAGCTGGCAGTCATCTTGGAACTTGTTGGGGTAGGACCAGGAGGGAGCCCTGGAGGAGGGGTGGATGGAGCCTACATCAGCCTCTTGCCCATATTCTTGGGCCAGCCTACTTCTGAGCCTCCTTAAATGAAGGGGAGATGTGACTGGGATAGCACTGGGCAGCGTCAGTTGCTTTGAGAGGTTTCACACCTGCTCGTTGAGGACAGTATCTGCAGGGATTTATAGCTGTTCGTCTCACCTGGCAGCACCTGACTCAAATGTGCGAGCCATTACAGATGTGACATTTGGTTGCACTTCTGCCTTCTTCCTGTGCTGGTTCCTTCATGTTCCTGGTGTCCTCTTCACGTTGTAGTGTCCTTTCCTATCCCTGCTGCCATACAGTCACCATGTCTGCCTCTTTCCTCCTGCCCAGCTGGTGTTTTAGTACATACTTGTTCCCCTGCTTTTTTAATTGGCTATTTTGATTTATAATGCGGAGCACAGGAAGCATTTTTTGGGAGGTAAGCAGTGCTCTTTGGCACTGCTGAGAGCTGAGGAACAGAAGTGTTTCTGGTTGAACTTGCCCCTTTCAGTGTGAAGTTGTGACCTTCCAGAGAGGCTGTATTCCTAAGGAAGAGGTGCTTTCAGAGCTCAGGTGCTGACCAGCCTGAACTGCTGCTCCACCTGTGTTGCACCCAAGAAATTGTGCATATTGGCTTATCCTTGTGAATCTCAGTGCTTGTAAATTCATTCGAAAGAAATACTTTCAAAGGGTTGGCCAAAGCTGTTACATATATTTATGCATGCCATATGTATAAATATATGTATAAATGCCATGCAGCTGTTTTTAGGAAGGAACCAAATGTCAGGTTCCTTCTCCAAAGCATTGAGGTGCTTGGGTATAAAGGAAAGAGGTCTTGATTTTTGTAACACAAGCAACATGATATATAGCTTTTTTCAAGCTGTCAGAAGCATCGATTGATGGTGTTAGAAACACAGTTTGATAATTGCAGAAAAGGTAATATCAGACTTGGGGGTTTATCTTTTTCCTTGTTTTGGTTTGTGGATTTTTTTTGGTGGATTTCTTTTTAATTGCTGATGTGGACGCTGTCTTGGCCATCACTGGTGAAGAAGTAACTAAAAATGAGTTAAAGCTCTTAATTATTAAGGTGTGACACACTAGTTATAGACTGACGTGCTGTGTAATGAAGGCGTTTGTAATCCCTTTGGGAGGGCTTAGTAATTACTCTCTGTGGCTGTGGTATTAGAATAGAGATGGGCAATTCCAGGTGCCAGCAAAGATCTGTGTGTGAGGAGAAACTCCTACATGTAACACAGGGAATTTTTGTCTACTCCTCATCACAAGGCTAAAACCAGAATAAAGCCCCCGCCATGCAGCTTAAGCATTGTTAAAACATAAATTAAATCATGCCTACTACAGAAAATTACTTTTAACTGGCATAATGATGTGCAAACTCCTGAAATGCCTGCAAAGGAGAATTCCCTCCTCTTCTCCAGCTCTTCATTTTTGGCCCATCTTTGGTTTGTGTTGCAGTGCTTGCCCTGTGCTGTTTTCTGAGTTACGATGAAAAGCCTGGTTTTCTAGAACTGTAGTGCCGGGAAATTCCTGGCTCTGCTCTGTTCTGCCTGATTGTTGGTGTTGTTTTTGCTATATCAAGACTTAGTTGCGTTGGAGTGAGGGAAGGGGCAGCTGATGAGAGCTGAAGTGCCTGGAGCTCAGTGTCTTGTTTTTGCTGGTGGCCCCTGTGAGGTGACTAAAGCAACGCGAAAGAGCAGGGTGAGCATGTGATGAATCTCAACCCACTGAGGAATAGTAGCTGGTGCACAGTTTGCCGGCTTGCTGTAAACAGATGTCCCATGACAAATACGGTGAGCCTGGTTTCTAGTGCTTGCCTGTTAAAAGGAGTATTTTTGGCATAGGTTGTGTGGCGCTTGTATTGCCAGCGTGTGAAGCTTAAAGAAACTTGAAAGCCCAAGGACCCGATCTCACAACTTCTTACAACTGTGGGAAGTGTCCCAAGCTCTGCACTTGCCCTTAGTCCTTGACTGTAATTCTAATAAACCTCTGTCGCTTACCAATGAGACATCTGTAGCTTTGTACTTTGAAGATGTTTCCCTAACTTTTAGAGATCTTTAGTGTTTAGGAGTAGGAAGAGGGGCTACTAAATACTGTCTTTGTGTTTGTTGCAACAAAAATGTCTGTTATCTAACCCAGAGCTGCAGCCTAGGACCCCGGGTTCTGCCTGAGCCCTTTCAGCTGGCGGTGCCACGCAGTATTTGGTGCCAGTGGGAGTTGTTTGCACTGCATTTGAAGGAAGGCATCTCCATCACTGTGCTTACTGAGATCATTACAAAGCCTAAGAAGCGATTGTTTGCCACTGCAGATGCTTTTTGCCAGCAATAATAATATGGCAGTCAGATGTCAATTCCAGACTCAGTCTGATTCATTCTGTGCTTCTTGTTTTTCTGGGTGATTTTTCCTTTTTGTTCTCTTTATGTTTTTAATTTTCTTCTATTCTTTTTAACTAGTAATGCAAACTCAGTTGCCTAATTCATTGGAGCCTGTTTGACCAAGATGAGTACACAGATGAAAGGTAGTCAGATAGTCCTAGAATACTTTGGGGCAAATCAGTGGGAATAAGATACATCTTTGAATAACTTGTTACTGCAGGTAACCTTTGAGAGGATCTTTGCTGTTTTTTGTCTTTGCCCTTTCTTAGTAAGTTGAGCTGCAGTGTTGTAGATGATAGATACCCACTTAATATTAAATACTCAAAAAGTGACAGTAGAGATGGCCAAAAAACCTTTTTTTTTCCTCGGTTGACAAAATGGGAGTACGGGTCTTAGGATGGGCTGGGAATTGCTTGAGATAATTCTGGCTTATGCTGAAAAGGAAATCAGCTGTAGTGAAACTGAAGAGCTGAATAACCCTAAGATCTGGTTTGGGGAATAAGCATTTCTGTGGGTACCATAGGCACAAAAAGTAGGAGGAAAGGTTGTGAAATTTGCTTTTGGTAATGCTTCCCAACTTCATCCCCGTGTGTTGGAACAGCATTAGGATAGAACTTGGGACTGAATGACAATAGCTGGCATAGTCTCATGGGTTCAAAGGTAACAGCGAGGCGCGAATTTCTGCACTAATGGAATTTCTGCTCGGCATGTGGAAGTAAGAGGAGAAAGATGAATGCATTGGTTATTTGCCTTGACCGAGCCAGCAAAGTTTTGCAGCCAAGAACAGTGAAAGTTGTCCCAGGATGCAGCAGCAAAGCCTTTGAATGATATTTAAAGGTCAGTTTAAGGGGTGTTATGTGAGACATAGGTGAGGATCCAGTTGAGGGTGTCCTTCTGGATGGTCCAAACTGCACATTCAAATTGGAGCTGATGATCAAACAGGAGGCAAGAGGATCAAGACAATGGAGTGTCTGTCCTAGGAGAAGCCTCAAATTTTGTTTGCTGGCTTCTAAAGAAATGCAAATTTTGGACTTTTCTGGGGGGGGAAGTTAATTAAATGCTGTACACTGCAGAATGCTTGATTTCACTTTTAAAATACTGTTACTTCCTGCAATGCCTATGTGACAGTATTTGATACAGATCATAGTGATAACAAGTGTTTTCAGTTTATGTTCAAAAGATCCAAAGTTATAAGATGATCAGTGCCATCATCAAAGACTCTGCTGGAAAGGGCAGTGTGGTAGGAAGGGTTTCATAATTGGGGACCTGTTGAGCATGGTACAGCCTTATGGTAACTATCACCAGCTACAGGCAGTGTTTTACTGTATCCCTGGATCAGGAAGGAAAGCTTCATTTTGCATCAGTAAGAACAGTGTGGAGCACAAACTCTGCAGGAATACTGTAAATCTGTTCCTCATTCCATTGTGTATCTGTGATGGCTTTGGAAGAGAGAAGAACCGTGTTCATCTTGAATGTTGCTCGGTTCTTGACCTGTTTTTACTGGCAGCATGTTTCCCTGCCCAGTTCCCTTTGGTTTTATTTAAACATGTGGACTAGATTGATACTTTAGTGAAGTGATACTTGATCGTGCAGCTGCCCATAACTTTTTGAAACAGTCCTGCCAAAGAGGGAGCAGGTTTCCAGATACGGTTGCAGTTTTCTGCTGAGATTTGCATTTTGCAGGGCTCTTTGTCACCCAAAAGATCCATCTGTAAGTCTTGAGCATACCTTGTTCAGAAGCATAGCCTGTGCATAGCTGTTCCTCGGGGTTTGTTTATGTTCTGTGGTGAATTAATAGCTGGCGTGACAATAAAATAAACTAAGCTTTCCTTCTAGGCAGTTTGAGTCTGGGCAGCACAAGCTCCTCCTATGAGGAGCTGGAGAGAGCTTGACTCCCCTTATACATGCAGACTGATTAAACTCTGCTGCTACAAGGCTGTTTCTTCTCCACCAGCCCCCACTTCACAGGGGATAAAGACAGCACTGAGTGAAGCAAAAACTTGTGTGATTTCAGAGGACGCGTTCCATAAGCCTCTGTTTCACAGATGCTGTTACAGTAAAGCTTTCTCTTGCCCTCAGGTAGAACGAAATGTATTAATTTACAGAGCAGAGCAGCAGTCTTCATTTGGCTCATCCAGACCTAGAATACCTTCAAGGAAGTACACAGGGGGGCGGTGGGTGGGTGCAGGTGGGAATGGCAACAACAGAGCTGTAAAATCATGAGCAGCTCCAGAGAAGGAAATGTAATGGTCTCTGTTCCTCTGCTGCGGTTTACTATTGGTAGATGAATTTAGAAGAGAAGCTGGTGGGACGCGATCCTTTTTCTTGAGTTTTTGAACTCTATTCATCGGTCGTAAAGCGCCGCACCCTGCGTGAGGCGAGCTGTCCGAGTGCTCACCGGCCGTGTTCCCTCCACAGCTGCCCTGGGCGTGCAGCAGCCCTCGCTGCTGGGAGCCTCCCCGACCATCTACACGCAGCAGACGGCGCTGGCAGCCGCGGGGCTGACCACCCAGACCCCCACCAACTACCAGCTGACGCAGACTGCCGCGCTCCAGCAGCAGGCGGCAGCCGCGGCCGCGGCCCTGCAGCAGGTAAAGCAAACACAGCGGCCGGCGCTGCCCGAACTCCGTAGAGCTAAAGGACCCAGGAGGAAAGGAGAATGGAAAATGGTGAACATTGCAGTGTGAACCTGTCTTCTCGATGCTCGGGGGTTGGGTTTATAGCTGGCAGTGTAGCGGAGTTAGTCTGCGAAGGTGGGGGTTTTGGCTGTGGAGGAGGTGATTCTTAGCTGCGGAAAGCCCTTTGGGAGAGAGAGTTTTGTGGCATCTAAAGTGAAAATCTCAAGTATCTCCCATCACTATATATATCCTTTATGGAATTTTGCATGATTTCATACTGTGCCCTAAATACTGTCTAAGTGTCAGGCTAAACAAAAATTGGTGACTTCAGCTAGAAAGAGAGCATCAGGGCCCACGCTAAAGGCTCAGAATATTTGTTAGGAAAATAATATACGCTGGTATTTTTAGTTATTTTTAAATTAAAATTATTAATTGTTAATTGTTTTTATCTAGAACTTGCTAAGCAGAGAAGTTATATTTGTTATTATTGTGGTAATAATTCTCCTGTTTATGAGATATTTTGCTTTTATCTGTTTCAGCAATATTCACAACCTCAGCAGACTCTCTATAGTGTACAGCAACAGGTTTGTCTGATTCTTACTGTGTACATCACAAATAACTTTAAAAATAATGTCGATTGTGTGTCTTGTAGGGTTTGTCTCCGAAATCATCCTCATATGGGAAGTTGTTAAAGAATTTTAAGTAATATTTTGTGTAGCAAAAGAGAGCTTGAAGTTCATAAACTTGGAAAGACGTATGCAGAATGGAAACCTACCTAACTTCATGAAAAAGCAAATTTTAAAAATACATGCTATTCCATGTGTAAATGATTCTCTGAACTTTGTTCCAAACAGGGCCGTGTATTTTAACTGCTGGAGAGACACTGTCCAAAAACGTTCCCTTTTGTATTCTTATTATGATCTTCAAACTTTAAAAGATTTTTTAAAAAGAATGAAAGTACAAGGGAATTACATGCCTAAGCTGTTCCAGCTGCCAAATTTTTCTTGTATTGCTGTTGATTTTCAGTTCAAAAAAATTTAGCATTTCCCCTTTCTGAATAAGCCTGGGTTATACAATCTTGAAATTAACCCCACAAGCACAGCGTTACAGCTGTGCAAACTGCTGAAATGATCAAGTCCTAGAGGACCATTAACTGACTCAGACTAAGCAAAAACTCTTGTTGTACAAAAACTTGTAAAGAGGAGATAGAATTGTACCATTTCCTTAAGCATATAAAATTAATTTATAACTTTATTTATTTTAAGTTGCAGCAACCTCAGCAGACCCTTTTAACTCAGGTTAGTTTGGTTTTATTGTTTGGTCTTCATCCCCAAACACAGATAATGCAAGAGTGCAAATTTGTGACTTCTTGGTATTTTAATCTGTAAAATGAACTAATACGAGTGGACATTTTCTTGGTACAGGTTTATTTTATCCAGATGTTAAAATATGCATAGCCTTGGTTTCAAAAATTAATAACAATCACTTTTCCTTAATTTTTAAGGGAACACGTGTGTTGATTATATTTTAATTTTTCTTTTGTTTGAACTTCAAGTGTCCGGTTATTTTTCAATAAATAACAAATGGAAAAAAATCTTTCTCTTCTTTGTGAAGGAATTTAACTTCCTGTATTAGCAATATGTGTATACAGAGGTTTAAAAAGAATCTTGCTAAGCTTGACGGGTTTAAAACATGCAGCCATTTTATGCGCTGCAAATTGGTCTAGTTCTGTTTTCACTTGAACTTCTAAGCAGGCTTTAAAAAGGTAAAAATGTTTAACTTGACTTCATTATCTTACTGTGTTCTGCTTTTGTAAGAGTGGAAATACATGAACTGTTGAATTAGGAAAGGGTTTGTGTTGGCACCAGCCTTTACTGACTTCTAACACTACAGGTGGGATATAAATGCAGAATGACCTCTTAAGCATTTATTCCTAGCAAAGTTGGGAATTTATCTCCACTTCAGGCCCACCCTATGGGTTACCTGTAGACAATAATGCAGTCTTCACGCTTTTTGTCTGGACAAGGTGCATTTTTTGGGGGAAGCTGACTCTTGTAAAAAAGATGGATAAACAAAGCCGGTCTTCACTCAAAGTAAGAAATGTGTCAACTTCGAAAAAACCCAACAAAAAACAGAGAAAACTTCCACCGTCTGAAAATGTCTGTTCTAGGTGCTATAGTAATTTCAAACTGCTCTCTCCGTGGCTAAAGGACCTGCTCCCTGTCAGTCTGCCAGCTGCTTACACCATTGAGAGTTGGCTTTGTTTTGCTTGCAGCCGGCAGTCGCGCTCCCCACCAGCCTCAGCCTGTCCACGCCCCAGCCGGCAGCGCAGATCACTGTCTCCTACCCGGCTCCCCGCTCCAGCCAGCAGCAAACCCAGCCACAGAAGCAGCGTGTCTTCACTGGGGTGGTGACTAAGCTACATGACACATTTGGCTTTGTGGATGAAGATGTCTTTTTTCAGCTTAGGTAAGCTGTGCAGCTCGCCTGCAGATGTGTACTCCGTGATACTCTCGGTAATCAAAGGTTTAGATGATTGCACGCTAATTTTGTGATTCCGCTGATAGGGCCTGCAGTAGTGTGGTTTCATTCAACAGTGAAAGAGAGGTTAATAGATGCTCAGCCTGAAGTACTTCACGTAAACTTTTTAATTTTTTAATACATAGCCCAAAGCTGGGAGACCCAGAAGTTTTTAGCTCCCTATGATCGGAAATGGCAGAATTTGTGGCTGATGAAAAGCATAAAACCTGTCTTCATGTCTAGGTACTGTTTGGGGAACTTTTGCCTTAGGGCCAAAGACAGGGAATTACTAAGTTTCTGTGCATACCCTGACCTGAAGCAGGTTGTACTAATGCTAAATTTGGGGGTAGATGCTCTTCCTGTAAACTTTTTTTAATGAACTTTGCCTACTTTCTCCCATCTTCAAACATAACTGCAAAAAACCTAGCCAGAAAAGACTCTCACATATGTTTTCTGTAATGTTTGCAGTGCTGTTAAAGGAAAGACACCTCAGGTGGGTGACAGAGTTTTGGTAGAAGCTACTTACAATCCTAATATGCCATTCAAATGGAATGCCCAAAGGATCCAGACCCTCCCGAACCAGGTACGTGGGGTTAGCCAGTGCCAGCGGCCGTGGCTGTGGCTGGAGCTCGCTCCCGACTCGCTGTGTTTGCCGTCAGAACCAGAGCCAGGCGCAGCCGCTGCTGAAGACGCCGCCGGCCGTCCTGCAGCCCATCGCCCAGCAGACCTTCGGGGTCCAGGCGCAGCCGCAGCCGCAGTCCCTGCTGCAGGCACAGATCTCAGCAGCCTCCATCACCCCTCTGCTCCAGACACAGCCTCAGCCGCTGCTGCAGCAGCCACAGCAGAAAGGTGCTCCTTCAGCGCACGCCTTTTCGGGGGGTCGCTCTGGATGGTTATTTTCTTGTGAATCAGAAGGTTGAAGTAATAGCTGAAATAATATGAAGGGGACTGTCTTGAGTTTTCAGATTGAATATGTCTTCCGGCTGCTTATGTGCGAGGCGCGTTGCCTGCAGTAGCTCAGAAATCACCTGGTTAGTGAAATCCCCACAGACTGCTGTTCCTGTTAAGATTTTATAATCTGAAAGCAAATTGTGATTTTTATTCTTTCACAGACAAGTTGAGGAGTTGAAAGTATTAATAGCAGTGCAGTCCTTCAGCATATTCTGCAGTATTCCACAAAATCAGGTTTTGCAGTTGTATTGTGAAAGCTGTTATTTCTTTGCTTATTCATTTTGGTTGGCCGGGTTGGCATCCGAGAGAAGAAACAATGCCAAACACGGCAAATCTAAAACAAAGGTTGTGAAGTTTCTTGAACTTTGAGTGGCTGAGTGATCAATGATAGAAGCCATAATATTAGGACTGGTCTTACCCCAGTAAAAGTAAGGGGAGAAGAACCGAAGCAGAATTGTTTTGCATAAATGCTTACTACAATCTGATTATTCCTAGGTGTGCATTGGTGTTGTTTAGTAACATTTACTCCACTTAAATATCAGTTGGTTAAATGTCTCCAGACAAACAAAGCATGTGCTGCGGGATTGATGTAGCAGTGTTAAATATTGATTTAGGAATAATTTTTCAGGATGCCAGTTATTAAGATAGATTCTCCATGCTTAGGGTATATTAGCTTCCATCAAAAGAAGATGCTTTTAAACTGATTTCACTTAACTAGAGCGTCATTTTGCCTCAGTGAAGAAAAGCTTAGGTCTCTTGAGTTTCTTTGGGTGCATGTTAATAATGGATACATTTGACTGTAGAGTGAGGTTAGAAAGCATACAGAAGTGAAACAGCTGTAAGCAGTGTTTGCCAAGCATACAGAGTTGCCCCCGTTCTGTATTGATGCTGGGCATTTTGTTTCAGGTGGTTTGTTGCAACCCCCAGTCCGTCTGGTTTCACAGCCACAACCAGCTCGAAGACTAGACCCACCGTCCAGATTTTCTGGGAGGAATGACCGAGGTGGAGACCCCATGCCAAACCGAAAAGATGACAGGAGGTGTGTAGGCCAGACTGTGATCCAAGCATTCCATAAAGACCTGTCCTCACCCAGAGCTGAGCTGCTTGCTCCAGAGTGAGTCAGCAAGACCAACAAGTGGTTTTACCCGTAGGGAAGAGTTCTTATCTACCTGAAAGTATGGAGTTGTGTAATCAGTTTCTCTTGTAAAGAGACCGTACTGAAACTTCTTCCCTTTTTGGAGTTGTCTCTGACGGGTCTGGCTTCTGTTGAGCTAAAAATCATTTTATGTTACCAGCCTGCAAAAATACTTGTATTTTGTGTATGTTCTTCAAGTCGTGAAAGAGAGCGAGAGAGACGCAGATCCCGGGAAAGATCTCCCCAGAGGAAACGCTCCCGGGAGAGATCGCCCAGACGGGAGCGGGAGAGGTCACCGCGGAGACCCCGGCGCGTCGTTCCCCGTTACACCGTTCAGTTTTCCAAGTTTTCATTGGACTGGTATGTTCCTATGCCAGATGTTTACCTGCAGTTCACTTGGTCGTGGGCGCAGCTTAGCGCGAGTCGCGTCAGCCCACGTGTGCGTAAGTGGGTGTTGAATGATTTCCTGACTTGAAAGAATATGGAGTGGCTAAGATCCTTGTATGATAAACTTGTTTGAGGCTCTGTGTTACTTTAGAATGATATTGGAAAATAGCTTTATAGCGTTGTTTAATGAATATTCCCTAACACGCAAACACCTGAGTTGGAAGAGTTTAATAGCTACTTGTTTTTAAACTTCATCTATGACATTCAAATAAATGTAGTGTTCTTGAGATTTTATATATATGGCATCATATATACGGTGGTTGTATTGCCGATTAATATATGCTTTAATGATGCACTTTGTTAATTGTTCTGTATTGCTGCATCTTACAAATAATGCCATGTCTTTCAGCCGTAGCTGTGATATGATGGAGCTGAGGAGGCGTTACCAGAACTTGTATATCCCGAGCGACTTCTTTGATGCTCAGTTTACATGGGTGGATGCTTTTCCTATGTCTAGACCATTTCAGCTGGGAAATTACTGTAATTTCTATGTAATGCATAGAGAAGTAGATCCTATAGATAAGAACGCTGCTGTCCTCGATCCACCTGATGCTGATCATCTCTACAGTGCTAAGGTTTGTATGCTTTTCTACTGATGCCACTATTCATTAGACTTTTTTTTTTTTAATCATTAGGGTCCAAAGTGAGCATAACTAAACTGAAAATATTCTGCAGACATTTGTGCAAAGTACACTGCGTTTTGAACTTTTCAGTGAGAAGCTAGAATGTAGAGCTGAAAGAATCATGACTAAAATTCCGTTTATTTTTCTGTTACTAGAGCTGTGCTAAATCTTGTGTTTACAGTGGGCTCTTCCATTCTCTGCACCCAGTTGCAGTGATGTTATTATAGGAAAGAAAGCCAGCTCCTCAAGGTCTCTGAATTATTTCTTAGGCAGTTCATATTGCGTAGTTAATGAGGTCATTTTTATTCCTTCAAGGATACTTTCTGTGTAGTTTGTGTTATTCTGTTTAGTGGTATTTTCTTTCCTATTCATCTCAATATTTTTGGTTTGTTGGAAGTAGATTAAAAACTATTTTTAACATGTAATACTTTGAACACAGATTGCCCAAAAAATCTCAGACCTATTATAATGACAGACTTCATATAGAAGAGGTTTTAGGAAAATGTTTTGATAGAGAGGTCTTATCCATGATTGCAGCCCTTGATGCATCATATTTTTGACATTCAGATAAAGATAGACTTAACTTACTCGCCTTCATACAGACTTTGCTCACGTATCAGACATCCCGGTTTTTCAGTCTGTCTGTGCAGAACAAGAGCTGCCTTTTAGGAGGTCGAGCTTCAAAACTCTAAAAACAGTAAAAAACTTCGAAAAATAGTAACTGAGAAAGGAGCATCCCGTTTTATCATAGCTACTCATTTAGTATCTAGAGCAGCCTTGTTAGGTTTTGATATGTGTGTTTGCAAGTTGTGGTCATTATTTATGGGTCGTAGCGAGACCTTCACCAGACTGCTCTGACTCGCACCACAGGTGATGCTGATGGCTAGTCCTAGCATGGAAGATCTCTACCACAAGTCATGTGCTCTGGCTGAGGATCCCCAAGAACTTCGTGATGGATTTCAGCATCCTGCTAGACTTGTAAAGGTAAATATGCTTCAATGCCAGGCACTTTTGGCAATAAAGGTTGGTTATAGAGCTTTACCGTTTTTGATAAGAGAGGAGCTTGTAGACAGCTGAATGATAATTGCATTTCTCCTCTGAACAGATCTAGTTTATATGTCAATTCTTTTTCCACCTTATAGGAGCTTCACATTTACTGCTTTGTTCAACTTAGTGAAACTCAAACCATTAACTTTGTGAGCTGCTTTTTGCAAGCACTTATTTGTTTTGTAAGGGTTCAGCTGTGAAGAGAATACACATGAAGCAACAGTTTAGCAGCCCTTGTGTTAAGTGAAACTTAGCCATTAAACTGATCAAGCTCTAAGTGCTGTGGTGTTCCAGGACAACAGATTTGTTTTCCACTTAAATTCTAACTTGCGACAAACGGGAATACTTTCATTTTTAGGTATTATGCTCTTGTGGTCTCACCTTTCGTAGCTTTTCTTCATCACTTTTAAGCAGGTGCATCTAAAAACGGGTATCAGAGTTAAGACAACATTTAAATCACTGTCTGTCTTTTGGGTCAGAGTTCTTTTAATTGCAAAGGAACAAGCCTATACAAATAAACAAACTTGATGGAAAATCTTTAAAGCAAGAATGAGTGATGATGTTTTAAACCTATTCCATTGCTGAAATAATCTGTGGAAAAAAATAACTGAACTCTTTCTTGACTGATTTTCATTTTCAGATTTCAAAATAATTTGACCGTTTACTCACGGATTGCAGTGTGTGTGATATGAAATATTCTTTGCACTTTGGGAAAATGACTTTTTACCCCTAGCAGGGGGACATTCAGAAGACTCTTTTTGTCTAGTTTTTAGTGGGTATGAAAGGCAAAGATGAAGCTATGGCTATTGGAGGACACTGGTCCCCATCACTGGATGGACCTGATCCAGAAAAGGACCCTTCGGTGCTGATAAAGACGGCAATTCGTTGTTGCAAGGCTCTTACAGGGATTGACTTAAGTGTGTGCACGCAATGGTAAGTACTGTACTGCAAAGCCAAGTACACTGTAGAAATAAATACTTGTCTGTTACCAGGACTTTTAAAAAATTTAAAAAAAAAAAAAAAAGGTGGAAAACCCATTTTTCTTTGTCAACTACTCTTGGTAGTTCAGGTAAACTACTCAAAGGATGTTCTGTTTGGTAATAAGCTTGATTGGTGCCAACCGTGCTGAATACTGCATTAAGAACTAATTAAAAATTCTGGGTTTATTTTGACATGTTATACTGTAATTTTTTTAATGAATGTGCGTTGAAAATATTTTTCATTTTGTGCATAGCTGGAGAGGATCGTCAAGAGAACTTCATTTCATTGTTCTTTTGTTGTAAATAAATAGCCGTTTGTTACACAGCCATATTTTCTCTTGATGAGTTTCTGTCCTGTGTTAACACTCACTTGAGTTGTACTAATACCAGGAAAGCCTATTGTATGCTAAATTTGAAGTTCTTCAGCAACTTCTCTTTGCACAGAAAACCTACGTGGGCTAAACAACAAGTCGTATGAAAAGCATTTTCTTGGTTTTCCTCCTTTTCAGTTGCAATACCTTTTTACAAGTGTGCCAAAAGAGAAAATATGGCTTCCATAATTTTTTTCTTTAGATAAACCTCAAGGTCTTGCAGCAAAATTTCTTTACTTGATGTGCTACAAGTGATCTAGGCTCTTTAAAATGTATTGTAGAATTTTTTTTCCAACATGCTTCTTCCCTTGCAACAGGTACCGTTTTGCAGAGATTCGCTACCATCGCCCTGAGGAGACCCACAAGGGGCGTACAGTTCCAGCTCATGTGGAGACAGTGGTTTTATTTTTCCCGGATGTTTGGCATTGCCTTCCCACCCGCTCAGAGTGGGAAACCCTCTCCCGAGGATACAAGCAGCAGCTGGTCGAGAAGCTTCAGGGTGAACGCAAGGAGGCTGATGGAGAACAGGCACTGAACGCTAATCCCTTTTTCTATTTCTGCTTCTCACAGGCACAGGAACACAGGCACAAAATGCACACCACATACTACACAACACACATACACAGGAGGAACATAACTGGTAACAATGACTGGTAAACCAGCTTTCAGCAGTGTAGTGAATGTTGCTTTTTATTTTTATTTCAGCTAGTTCACTAACTTTAAATGTGTATGCTGATATCACAAACGGAATTAAATTGTGCTTATGATGCGCAGAAAATTTTTTATTGTAGACGTAGTTGCTGGAATCTGGGACCAGTTGTTGAGTGAGATTCAGTTTATGAATAGCTGTCTTCAAACATTTTGCCATTTTCTGAAATTTCTAAATTCTCTCTTGTGGCCAGTTCTAATTGTGATATTTGAAATTGAACAAACCCTAGTCTGAAACATCTGAATTTCAGGCCATGTGGCTGATCAACATCTTGGAATAAGGGAAGGTCTGACTGAACAAAGAGTAATTTGGGGGATTTAAAATGTGGGGGAAGATCACCCACTGTGTGGTTACTGGAGACCAGCAGTGTCTGTGTAACCCCAATATCCTTTGTGGTGTTGCTTATCACCCTTTTGTGTTCCACAGATCTGGCTTGTATTGGCTGAGTGGCACTGTGATCATTTATAAAGTGGTAGAATGTGTGTGTGAACTTGTCTAAATAACTTTAGGAGAAGACTATCTGAAACAGTTGTGACCTTGCACAGATCAGCAACAGAATTTTAAAAATAACTGAAATGCTTTCAAGCTTTCTGAATGATAATTTCTAAATTCTATTTGTCAGGATGAAGAGGAAAAAGATGATGGGGAAGCTAAAGAGATCTCTACACCTACACACTGGTCTAAACTGGATCCAAAAACAATGAAGGTAACAAACACTTCTTACAATTTTTATTCCGTTGTACTTTTTCGTCTTGAAGATGTGACCTCAAATTCAGCTGTATGTTCCCTTAGCTGAGCAAAAAAACTTCAGTAGTGTTTTGCTGAATTTATAGGTACTAGATGTGGTAACGGGGATAACTCCTGGCTATGAATACAGCTAATCTAATCTCTTCTGAACTGCTACAATTTGTACAATTAAAGGATATAATGTATGATACATTAACTGGAAAACGAGAGTTCTGCTGTAATCTGCCAAATTACTACTTACATTTAAAATTTGGGGTCTAAAATACTTAAATGATACATTTTTGTACAATTACTTTTTCAACTGTGTCAGGAGACATAGTTGAAAAAGTTTCCTTGAAAGCAATAGTAATAATAAACGATCTAATTCTAACAAAATCCGTTCCCTGCCTGTGAAAAGTTCCTCAAAAAAGTTTTTTGTGGAAAACATCACTTGAAATGTAATACATTTTTTGTGCCAGTAACTATAATAGCGTTTTCCAGCACGTGTTAAAAACACGTAGTTGAATTTTCGGTGTTGCTGATTTTTTACCTCACTTTCTCTACTAATGAAATGTTTTGTGATGTCACTGCTTGATACCACTCACAGAGCTTTTATTTGCCAGGTAAATGACCTTCGCAAAGAATTAGAAAGTCGAACCCTTAGCTCTAAGGGACTGAAATCTCAGCTGATAGCTCGACTGACAAAGCAGCTGAAAGTAGAGGAACAAAAAGAAGAGCAAAAGGAGCTAGAGAAGTCTGAGAAAGAAGAGGAAGAAGAGGAGGATAGGAAATCTGAAGATGATAAAGAGGTTAGGGTTTGGATATACATGGTTTAAGTCCTAAGTGTATATTAAATATATGAAACACTTGTATACATATGTATAAGCATAAAAAGTAGAGGCATGTGCCTGCTTGTGCTGGAATTTTGTTCTCAGGTGACTGTACTGGGAACCCTTGCTGTACCTTGAGCTGCTGAATTGGGAAAAATCTTGGCGAGTTTGAATTACTTGATATCAGCCATGTCAGCTCAAAGATACAACTCTCTAAGGGTGTTTGAATTAATGTTTGCCCTTAAATGTAAGGAAAAACAAATCTGAGCTTCCTGAAAAAAAACATGTTCAAGATGAGTGAACACGCTTAACAAGACCTTAACTCCTTGAACCTACGTGAAAAGCAGTTGCTTAGTTCTGTTGGCCTCTGTTTCTCACAGTCCAGCTTCTTCACATTTTAGGTGGTTTGCTTGGGTTTGTTTTCTGTTATTATTAAGCTTTAATTTTTGCTTTTGGATACTTGCTGTGTTTTGAAGTTTCTCGGTTTTGCAGTTTGTGGCTGCAGTGCAGTAAGGCCAAAGCTTAACCACAGAAAAAGGGCAGAAATGTCTGGAGAATGGCTTGTGCTTTAGTTGTTTTTAAACCTGCTTTTTTTGTGTGTTACCTGCTAACCTGTGTGGGGTGATTGGAAGTTTTATATTTTTATATATGTCTGTAAACCTTGTTGAGGGAGGAGAGGCCATGTGCTTGCTAATTCTGTCAGCTGCTGCTGCTTTCTCCCACAGCTTGGATGGGGTTCAACTAGCTTGGGTTTCTTGCCACAGCTTTCTTTAGGATTGGAAGGGAGCTGTGATGGTGCTGGCTTTTTATAAAGCACACGCTCTGGCATGACTTTTTTTGTAGTCAGGAGATTTCAGTATTTGTCTCTTGGCAATCGGTCAGAGGTTGGCATTTTACGTTTTGTAACCCTTCATTACGTTTGCATCAGGTGTATATATATAGAGATTACATTTCACATAATCAAGAGTTAAGTAAATTGTCATCTGGTAATTGTTAAAGCTGTCAAGTGTTGGGTATCTGTGGAGAGATGAGTAGGAAGCGTTTTGCTTCCTTTGTAATCAGCTTGTACTGCACCACCTGTACGTTGCTTTCAGCAGCTTAGGCTTTCCTTAGAGCAGTGAGTCCTAAAAACTAACATAGAGGCTGTAAGTTCAGCTCTGAAATAAGCTCCCTGTTGGCTTTTTGTCCCTTTTTAGGAAGAGGAGAGGAAACGCCAGGAGGAGCTGGAGCGGCAGCGGCGGGAGCGGCGCTACATCCTGCCTGATGAGCCGGCCATCATCGTGCACCCCAACTGGGCAGCCAAGAGCGGCAAGTTCGACTGCAGCATCATGTCCCTGAGTGTTCTTCTGGACTACAGATTGGAAGATAATAAAGAACATTCCTTTGAGGTAACTCTGCAGCCCTCCTTGCAGTTAGCTATTCTTGTTTCTCTTTCATTTTCAGGTGAACGTTTTTAAATTGTCAAGTCTTGGGTAGGTGGTGCGATAGCAATAGAGTCCCTGCACGGAACCCAGAGGAATAGATAGGTTTTCAGATTGAGTGGAATGTGTAAAGTTGTTTTAGGATTCCATATTCAAAGCAGGTAGTAAGAATTAATGTGACACTCCGTAAAATTACGGAGTCATTTTTACGTAGAATTACGTATCTGTAAAATTCTGATATGGTGGAAGTTGCTAAGATTGCACCTCATAGCTATTTTTTCATAATTATGCATATTTTTAATGCACGCTTTAAAACACTTTCGTCGCTTCTCTTTCTTCTTTATATGCAGGTATCGTTATTTGCAGAACTCTTCAATGAAATGCTTCAGAGAGATTTTGGTGTCAGAATTTACAAAGCCCTGATTTCTCTCCCAGAGAGAGAGGACAAAAAAGACAAAAAAAGCAAAAAAGATGACAGAAAAGAAAAAAAAGAAGAAAAAGAGGATGAAACGGATGATCCAAAACCTAAGAGAAGAAAATCTGGAGATGATAAAGATAAAAAAGAAGAGAAAGATGAAAAGAAGGTCTGCAGTTACTAGCTTATATGCAGTTCTAGCCTGTCTGGATCGATATTGAAGTGTATCTATTTCAATTTGACATTATTGCTTTCAAAAACTCAGCTCTTGTAATGTTAGTTAATTGATTTGACTTTTTGATCTATTTAAATATGTTTCAAGTATATTCAGTAATTTAGAAATTGTACTGGTGTATTTTAACATTCAGCTGTATCACAGATTTTTTTATGTGTTCTTAGGTGACTAAATATAAACGTAGGCAAATTTTGACTGGTTTGAAGATGTTTACTTTGCTGGGTTTTGATTCTGACTAGATAAATATTTAGGAACTTTTGTTGCAGAGAGAAGATAAAAGGAAAGATGATGCTAAAGATGAAGAAGAAACGGAAGATGACAATAATCAAGAAGAATACGATCCAATGGAGGCAGAAGATGCTGAAGATGAAGATGAAGGTATCTTGAACTATGAATTTTGTGGCTTTTCACAAACTTTTTTTGTCATTGCTGATTATGTTCTTTCAAGCTGGAGGACGCACTGGAAGTAGGCAATTTAAAATTACATCATTAAACTAATTTTATTTTTAGTAATTCTGACCAGTTCTGCTTAAAATGTAAGTACCTTTATGCTAGGCATTGTATGAACGTAGTTAACATGAACTAGCTGTGGTGCTCTAAGTAAGGCATGCATATAGAAGTGGTTTTATTTTTTTCAGAATGCAGACCACTCGCAACTCCCATTGAAGTCAGTAGGAGATGTGAGTATTCAGCACCTCTGAAAAACCAAGCCACTTTTAACGTGCCTAACTTCCTACTCCTCAGTTCTGCAGTGTCGTCCTGGTTTTAGCTAGGACACCGTGTAGTGTGGGTGCTCTTTAGCCCATGTTGCAAGAAGTTGGTTTTCGTTTGGGTAGAGTCGTGTTAGCCTGAAGAAATAGGGAGAGGGTCTGGAGGACTTTGCAGGCAATGGCAGCAGCTCTTTCCCCGCTCAGAGATTCAGAAAGGTGTAGAACATCACACCTGCTTTTTGGTTTGTACTTCGGGGTAGTTGCCTTTCTGTGGAGAGGTTTTGCTAGAGGTGTGGGTTTGAACTGTGTGGATATTGCAGTCCCAGCATTTTCTGTTGTATTTTTGGCGGAGTACTGCACCAGCCTAAAGGAACTGATGCTAATCTGTGGTTTCCAGAATAACTCCTATTTGCTTATGATTTGTCTGTAAGGGTGGCCTGGGCTTGTCTATTCTGTACAAGTGCTGCTGCTTCCCATAATCTGGTCCTTGTGCCATTCCCAGTCAAGATTTGCTGAGAAAGCCCAACAAGCCATGGAGGTGCAGGTGAAAGCGATTGGCTCTCAGAAAAGAGTTGGTGAAATTAGCCAAGAGTTGTTATACATAGTTTGTTCCCTGATTTTCCTCACAAGGAAGGTGAGCTTAAAGCTGAACTTGGCACATGATTCTCTGACCCAAGACTTGCACGTAAGGTACAGAGCTGCATGCCATAATCCATCCCAGCAGTTGTCTCATCCCTTTCTCTCTTTCAGTCTAGTTTTACTGTGCTACCTGCCTTTAGACAAAAAGCCTGTCATTTCTAATTCACATCTAAAAAGTGATGTGATCTGTGACTTCTTGGAGAGTCTAAGTCACAGGAAGAGTAATCCCTCACTCAACATGAGTATAAACACATGGTTTTCATTACATCGTTTATATGGGGTTTATTCTATGAAATATTTGAGAGTAAATAATGTTGAATTGGAATAGGGTTAGCTGAATATAGACTCTGCCAAGCCTCATTAGGGAGAGTTGTAATTTCCTGCACACCACTTGAATAGATGGAGATGTTGGCAGAACTCATTTTGGCCTAGTTAGCATTTGTTTCAGCTCTTCTGTCCTGTGTGAGAAACAAGCACGGGGGAAAAAAATTATAAATGGCTTATGTTAAAATAAGACTGGAGAAAAATCAGAATTTAATGGGGCTCACTTCAATGCATTTTTTTTTATTACTTTTCAGGGAAGTATATTGCAGATGTTTGGGGGTATATGTGGACTTTTCTAATGGCCACGTGTACTCTGATAATGGTTGTATAATCGTTTGCTGTGGGTATGTTGAATTTTCTTTCTGTTTTGCAGACCGGGATGAAGAGGAAATGAACAAACGGGAGGACAGAAGAGAGGGAAATAAGCATTGTAAAGAGAGGGCGTCTAAAGATAAAGTAATTAATACCTTCCTTAACGACTACATAGACCTTGTTAGAGGTGTCCTAATTACAACTGAGCTTTATTTCTATTATAAGACCCATTTTTCCCTTTCAAAACACCTGTTAAGTAAATGATTGAGGGCAGAAGGGATATTTCCTGGCTTTTAATTAGATTAATTCTATGACCATTTTTTACATACTAGCATGAACAAAAGAAAATTGTGTGTGCCAGCTGTTACTATCCATTGTGGTAAATATTGGAAGATCATATCAGCTTAAATTAGTCTTAAATAATACGATCTAAGTAGGTAAATGTTAGTAATACTAATTAGTTGACTAAAGGTAACAATAAAATGAACAGAGAAATTACTTTTGTTAAGTGAGAAGTTGGTGTATTTTTGGAATTATGTTTTACCTCCCTAATGATCCCATAATCAATTTTCTGTAGGAGAAGGACAAGACCCAGATGGTAACTGTTAACAGGGATCTCCTGATGGCTTTTGTTTATTTCGATCAAAGTCATTGTGGATACCTTCTGGAGAAGGACATGGAAGAGATCCTGTACACTCTTGGACTTCACCTGTCACGTGCTCAGGTTTTGTATACTACTAAAAAACTTTCCAAATCTTACATTTCTTCCATTTAAAACATGCCTGTAATTTAGCTTAAAGGCTTCACTTACATACCCGATCTCTTATTTTTATGCAGCCGCTTCATACTTACAATGAAATAAGAGTTTAAGCTTTTGTAGATTGTCTTTTAGAGTGAAAGGGTGAAGTTTGCAGCTCATAATATGGCCACTACTGTATGTGTTGCTTTTGTCTCTAATTGTATTTATTCTTTTCCTAGTTGGTTTGCATTTTAAGCTCCAGTATGTTTAATGTTCAGAAAAGCTGTGTGATTTCTGTCAAGTTTTCCAAGCTAAACCATTCTTGTTTAAGGATATTAAATATGGTATTAAATAACACCATTATTTCTTCCCATGGCTGTGCTGTAGGTCAAGAAGCTGCTTAATAAAGTAGTGCTTCGAGAATCTTGCTTTTACAGAAGACTAACAGATACTTCTAAAGATGAAGAAAACCAAGAAGAGTCTGAAGAGCTACAGGAAGATATGTTAGGTGGGGTTTTTTGTTTTGTTTTGTTTTTTTGCCACAAACTTCCAGAGAGTTATTTCTGTGTGATAATGAGAATTCTGAGGTACTTGATTTGTTGGAGAAACTAATTGTGCCTGTTTGGAATCTTTGGCAGTTGGAAAGTAACAGGACTTTTTTGTGCTTCCAGCACAAAACCCATGGAACTCTAGGATAAATCTTACTATCTTGGAACAGGAAAGAGGACAGAGGTTAATGTTTTATGTTGATGAACATAATTTCTCATTAATTTTGAAGCGAAAAGGCTCAAAGCCAGACAGTAGAATAGGGCCTCAGTTTTGAAGACAAATTCCTGCAGGGAAGAGGCATAGAATGATGTCTTGAAAGAGGATGCTTCTTTTTGGCAGGGGGGAGAATCGGGGTCAGGGGAGGAGGAAAGCGTGAGGGGTAGACCGGCAAAGTGACAGCTCTATTTGCTCTTAGAAGTTTCTGGGGTTGGTCACTAGAGAATGAGGCTGTGATCATTTCCTGGTGCAGGAAACCGCCTGCTGCTGCCCTCGCCCGCTGTGAAGCAGGAGTGCAAGGCCCTGGAGGAGAACGTGGGGCTCATCGTGTACAACGGAGCCATGGTGGATGTGGGCAGCCTCCTGCAGAAACTGGAGAAGAGCGAGAGGGTGCGGGCAGAGATAGAGCAAAAGCTGCAGCTGCTGGAAGAAAAAACAGGTGGGATGTTACTTGGAAAGTGTTCAAAGGGGGGGAGGGTGCAAGACATTGAGACTTTTTAAGTAGATAAATCGGTTTGGGTGATATTTGTGATCTAAATTGTATTTAAGTTGAATGCAAGACTTCTAAATTTAGTCAGAATTAAGTATTATCAAATGGCAATTCAATGCAGTTTTTCATGTTCTTTCAAAGTCAGTAGTTATGGTGTTTCACACAAATAAAATATTAAGATGCAAAGTACATGGCATTGGAAGTGACTTGATATTTTCTCCTCTTCCTAAGATGAGGATGAAAAAACTATACTACAACTGGAGAATTCTAACAAAAGTCTGTCTGCGGAGCTGAAAGAAGTAAAAAAGGACCTTGGTCAAGTGCAAGATAATTTGAAGACCTCTGATGATAAAAAACTGCAGTTCGAGGGTCAGCTGAATAAGACAATCAAAAATTTAGCTACTGTTATGGAAGAAATACAGAGTGTTCTCAAACAGGTTAGAATTGTTTAATTCCATTTTTTTATTATTGTAGGCAAACTTCTGTAGACTTAATTATTGGAACTTCAATATAAAACAATTTTGACATGAATTCAGGGCAGCAGTATCTTAACATGTATAGAGAAGAAGCTTAATATTTGATTGATTATTTAAAAATAGCAAATTAAATGTGTTTTTTTCCTTTACCTGCAACATACATTCCTGACTTCAGTGTTTTTAAAAAGGTATAAATATTAATGTAGTTCTCAAGCTATCTGCATGTTTTCCTGTCCTGACCTTGTCCATCCCCAGCAGTCCAGATCTGCTCCTCTGTTTTACTGGACAAGAGTACTTTTTCAAGGCAGAATTCCACTGTTTCAGTATGTGGGAGTGTCTCAGTAAAAGGAGTTTTAAGCAAAACACTCCTGACCATTTCTACCCCTCAGTTTTTCAGGAAGATACTGGAATTGGTTATAACCCAACTGAGGAGGATACCATTTCACATAGTTTTTTAAAGATACAAACAGTATCTCTGTCTCATGCTGCTTTAGAGTTGGCATGAGAAACGCAGCTGCTGCACTTCCTCTCATCCTCTCCCTTTTTCCTTTTTAAATTAGGACGTTGTGAAGAGCGAAGAGAAAGACCAGAAATCCAAAGAAAATGGAGCAAACGTATGATAAACTGCTGCTGTTTAGAAGAATGGTGTTACATAATGTAATATAAATCATGATACCAGAATGTATGGGAAGTGATGCATGTTTGATTTGAGTAGTATAAATATCTTAGTTCCAAAAGATGTATAAAGTTTTATGAATTTGAGTGTCTGCTCCAAGAAGATTGCTTGTAATTCTTAGCATTCAATTTGAGACACTCCTCGAGTGAAAATAATTTTGCATTGCGAAAAGTTTTAGGATGAACTTTGCTATAGTTTTAACCCTAATAAAGTTCATCAACAGTAATGAACAGTAGCAAGTATTTAATTACCAGATATTTTTCATTGACGTCTAGTGAAATCAAAATTTTCATTATTTATAGACTTGCCATTTTTAGCTTTTTGTCTTTATTTCGGTCTAATTAGTCTTTTTCAATTCAAATATAAATCACAAATTAGCATGCTGCTTAATTTTCAAGTAAACTTTTTTTTTAAAAAAAGCTTCTTGGATTTTTTTGTTTTGTTTTCACTTGTCACAGCTTTTTTTCCCTTTCAAATATAACTTTCTTCTCCAAGCTGCTTGTATTAAAGCCTTGTAATATACAATAGTTGGGATGAGTTAAGAAAGCAATAGAAACCTTACCAAAATACTGGTAGGGTTGTGAGATTTATATGAAAATACATGGGCCTGTTCTAAATGTGTGTCATTTGTGTTCATTAAATTGTTATTGTCTTTGGATTCATACATGTACTCCTTTTTAGTAACAAATGCAGTGTATTTAACATGTACAGTTGGATACTACCAGGGCAGTAGATGTCAGAATAATGCCTTACATGGAGAAAAAGCTGCCAGTGTAAACTGCCTTGAGGTCAATTTGGACTGACAGAGTGTGCAATTACTGCTAAGACTTTAGTCCAACGAGAAAACAGACCCACAAGTATCTATACTGCATATTGTAATTACAAAGGAGCAGGACCCAACTTGGTTTGTTGAGAATGGGTAAGATGGCCTTTCTTCATGTTCACAAATCACTAGGGATCCAAACTGACAACTTAACTGACAACTTCCTTGTCAAAGGCAACTTACTTAAAGAATGTGAAATATCAACAGTTGTATTTTGGTGCAACTTTCAGGAAAATTAAGGGGTTTGAAAGTTGGGACACAGAAGTGTTTTCTTACAGAAATGGTTCATTTCAGCAGATGTTTTTTTAGCCTAGATGTCCTAGGTAACTAAATACCTGTTAGGAAAGTCCAAGTGCCATAATATGTATGAATAACCTACATGGAAACTCATGTAGCTCTAATGAGATACACATTAAAATGCCTGAATTTATGTTCAAAAAGAGTCTAAGCTGGTGCTTTTATCACTTCTTTTTCTTGGCTCTTTTGGAGCTAGACAAGTAAAATATCTTTCATTAAAGTAACATGCATAAGCTTCCCCCCTCATTCATCTCATTTGAGTCATTGTATAATATCTGAACTGTTCACAGTCACGTAGGAAATACTATAAAAACGCAAATTGTATATAAATACACAGAAAATACATGTTAAAAATTGGGAGATAACATTTCAGAATGATTGAATGAGGATGGTGATAAATTTATCCTATGAAAAGCATTATCTGCAGTGTACAGATGGTGTTAAATTCTTTTGTAATCAAATTATATTTTTCACCTTTACCTTTGTACAGATTGTTGACAGCACGTTTAATTTTTGACGTTGAGCACCGTTTATGTAAATGGACTTGAAAGAATTGCATCTGAAATACTTTGTTCCTGAATTTCAGCAGCACGTGTGAACATACAAGAAAATGAGTCTAGAATTTAAGAGAACGGCATTTTAGGCACACTGAGATGTCTGAAATATTTTGCTTGGGTATTTTTACCTTAAACTGCCAAGCTGAAAGCAGTTGTTAAAACAAGCAGACCTCCTCATCTCGTTCTTCAGTGAGGAGCCCTGTGGGACAGCTGCTGTAGATTTTTACAATATTTAAGAAAAAAGTATTTGTTAGAATGACCGTGATCTTTCTCCATCTTGGTTTGATGTAATAGTGTTTCAGATACTATGTACAGTCTGCATTCATGTTGGAAAGGAAATTAAATGGGTAAAGAATAAAGGAAAAGAAAAAAAAAAAAAAAACAAGGAAAAGTTTTACAACCTACAAAGATCTTGACCAGTCTCCTGAAGCACAAATAATCTGAGGAAGAACAGGCACCTCTTAACAGACTGAGTGACTTGCTGGACCAAACAGCACAAGATTCTGTATATGACCCACATCGATGCTGTGTATTAGCTGAAGCTTCTTAGTATTATTCCCAGAAATGTAACTAAGGAAAATTGAAGAGTGTGTCAGTAATGGAGCTCTGGAGAAGCAGTCTCTTGTCTGTTTTGATTTATGAACGAAGTTTTTGCATTTCATGTCCACATTTCCCACCTTATGGTCTTTGCACTTCTGAGTCATTTGTTATGTCCCAGGTACTGGCAAAAGGTTGCTAAAAGTGAGCCTTGGCATCCCACTTATTTGGACTTCTTAAATCATCACAGATGCTCTGTAGAAAGTAGTAAATCTTGGACTGCTTTGTTCTGTAGAGAAAACCCTGTTAAAGCAGGCCCGTAAGTGGAATCTGATCTCTATTTATAGATCTATTTCCCTCCCCTTTGCTATTTTGTCTAATGAGGGAAAATTAATGAGTTTAACCCTTACAAAATTCTATTCAGCCCCGTGGATGTCTGTGAATGAGGCTGGGAAGAAAGACCCACGTGCTATGTGCATGCAGACTGACCTAGGGTAAATAACATAGGCTCTCTGAGGCCCCTTGGCTTCTGCTCGGGCAGTGAAAAAAAGACACAAGTCTGTGGTGTCATTGCTACGTGGAAACAGTGGCAGTGGTGAGGTTCTGCCAGCTTCATGGAGTGCCACCATGAAGACCCCCAGGGTTTTCTTGACTCACCCAGGGCCCGGCCACTGCTGCGGGAGGACTCTGGGATTGCAGAATGAATTCCCAGTTGTTGGTTTCTCCAGTGTCCTCTGCCTCAGTCTGGAATGTCCTGACTGCGCAATGGAGCAATTGCAATTCTCTCTCTGGTGTCTGGGGGTTTCCACAGATGCAGCTTTTACGGTTGAATTCTTTCAGTATCTAACATTGTAAAGCCTAGTCCTTTAACATAACTTCATTTTCAATGTTTAACTGCTTTCAGAGAGAGGAATGGCTTCTAGTCCATCTTTCTGCTGAGTAATGTGCTGTGTGAATATGTTTGGACTTATGTAACACTTAACTTTCACTGATAATTTTGTCAGGAATGTGCACAAAATGTGTTTTTTTCCTCTTGCTTTTCTGTACTGTTTGTGTACCCGGGTCAGGTTCTTACCTTGAATGCATTTGTTCAGTGCAGTTTATATTTTAAAATATAAAAGATAAAATAATTCGTTTTGAGTGACTGAGTCTTACAGCCAGCAATAGATTGCAAAATGTGTAGGTAGCACAGTCACTGCCCTTACCCTGGTATCTTCCAGAAAGCAGAAGGGGGTCAAGCAGAAATTCCTCTGGGGCTTGCATATAGCCAAGGAGCATGACAGCAAAGATGCCATAAATAATGGATACTTCTAGTCAGCTGTGGGAACTGCCAGTGTTTTCCCAACAAGCTTTTACATTTCTGCATACTGGGTTTCATTGATGTATTGCACAAAAAGCCCTAATAACAAAATGCCTTGCTTTCAAGTAAAACCTATTTCCCTTTCTTTATTCATCCTCTGTATAACGCAGAGCATCACACAGCAGAGCATACACTAGAGCTGTGGAACACACCGAGTCCCACCTGGCATTGGGTGCTTGGGAGCGTTGTGAGTGTGTTGAGAAGGTCGCTTTTGGATTTCTAGGTATCTAATACCTGAACTCTCCTTGAAAATGTGATGCTGACTTTGATTTCTTGTATCCTGCTGGTTTTAAATAGTCTCTAACAGGTGAGTTCTAACTGTTTTGAGGATTTGGATAGGTACCCCACAGTAGGTGTAAGAAATCAGTATCTTTGCAGGTGTGATTTAATAATGTTGCAAGCTGTTGCATATAGTCAAATCTTAGTTCAGCTCTCTTTATTCTCTTTAAAAGGACAGCAGAATAATGCTGCTGGGTAGATTCTTTCGTTGCAAGCTGCAGACTGATTTGTAGAAATTTCCTGAGTTGGATTCCAGCCAAGGTGACAGATTCCCCATGCCTTTCAGTGTTCTGAAAGGAAGCTGATTCCCAGGTTATTTTTCCCTCAGCCTGCTGAGGGACAAGTGCAAGGATGCTGTTGACTGAGTCACTGTTCTCAATTCCTCACAAACAGCTGGGTAGAGGGGAAGAGTGAGGAGGAGGAAAAACTATGAGGAATGCCAGTCCCCACTCTGCTTTTCAGCAAATACCTTTCAAGTACTAATTTGCTTTATTGTTGCAACTTTTTTGGTGGTATACAGGATTTTTGATGTTGGGTTTTTTTCCCCTGTATTGCTTAAATCTTTTTGGTTTTCCTGACACAGGGTCATCCAGTTACAATCCTGTTTTATCATGCAAGGGGCAGAGACAGCTGGAGAATTGCAGCCTTCATTTTTGATCCCTTTTAAGCGGGACTGGATGGTAGTCCAGCAGCTCAGCATCTAAAAAAGTAGAAATTGCTGCCACATGTGTGGTAGAAATGAGCAGCTGGAGACAGAAGTGCAAATGCTGGTCTCAAAACCACATTTGTCTTAGAGAAGAACCTGCTTAAAAAACAGTCCATTGCATGTGTGCAGAGGACAAGTTAAAGGAGAGGAGGTAATTTTCCCTCTAGGGATCAGGTACACGCTGGGTAGATGCATTGTTACACTTCCAGCTTGGATACTGTAACGAGAAACAAAATTCTGGAAGTTCTGAGCATCTCTTTCGCAAGTGGTGGTCTACGTCTCCCATAAAAGACCTTCCTTTTCAGCTTGTCTCCTTGTGCCTTGTTTTATCCAAGTCTTATTCAGGTGAGTTAAAAACTTCATTAAATACATAACATTAAATGTAACTATTAGAACATTCATGTTACAAATTGTAAAATCTTGGGAAAGAGTTTGCAAAAGCAATTTCAGTGTATTGGTAAATAGAGAAAATGTTCCTTTTGTCAAGTATCCCCTCTGGGATAAGAAAGCCAGATATGAGGTGACTAAACAGATAAAAATACAGATTAGCTGCTTAGCCATATTGAACCTGATTTTTCTTAGTGTTCTTCCTGAAATCAAGCTAAGATTTTTTTTTTCTTTTTTTCCTTTGCGGGAAGGAGTGATGTTTTCATTATAACAAGGAGAGGAAAACTAAGTGACTGTTGGTACAAGGACGTGTATGGGTGGCAGCACATCTGCAAATTCTCAGACCATCCACGGGATCCAGTAATATGCTTGTAAGGAATGGGCAGTCAGCATTTGCAGTCTTGTGATTTGGCCATGTAGTGATGGACAGTACAAAAGGGGACTTGTGAGGATCATACAGTATACAACACTGGACAAAAGCAGAATTTATCTAGTGCAGTGGCACTGGGTAGCAGTGGCTCAGTATCTAGGATCAATAAGAGGTGGCTGTGCAGATGATGTTCTGAGCAGTGAGTTAATTTTGTTACCTAATTCACCCTTTAAAGAAAAGGAGGATTACTCCACTTAAGGTCTTATTTTCTATGAAGACGGTTTAAAGAAATATTATTCTAATGCAGCGTGGAATTTAAGAACCCATAAAAATTCCCTAGATAGCACACTGAATTGGACACCAGATCCCTCTGGAGCAGCGAGTTCTAAAGCAAGCTGTGCCTTTACCTGGTCTGTCAAGGGTTTTGCAGGGTGCAGAGCTCTGCGGAGTAGGAACAACCTGTGCAAGTGATGGTAACCAGCGCGCAGGGCAGGGCTGGGCTGGAGCGTGGCCTGTGCCTCTGCACCGGTGCCTCTGCCGGCTCTGCCAGCCCTCCCTTTGTGGAAGTGTAATCTGAGACAGGGCAAGAGCCTGATCCTGGGGAAGAAGGGGGCGGGAGTCTTTTGTCTCTGGGAAATTTTAGTGTAGAATAGAGGCAGGTTCCTCAAGCCCGGAGTGGGATTTTCTGGAGGGAGTGCCCCGCCCTGGAGTTACGAGCAGCAGGGACGGGGACAAAGAGCTGGGGGCAAACCTTGACCACATGGCAGAGGCACAGAGCCAGTGCTGGAGCCCTCCGGTGCCACTGAATTTATTTGCTTTCAGCTTGACTCTTAGCTATCTGCGTTGCTGCCTCTGTGTGTGATGCCGATGGTGACAGCCTCTGTTTCACAGAGCTGCCGGCTGAGTCGAGCAGAGCAGCCTGAGCTGCTGTCAGAGGCCTCATCAGCTGCCCGCTCTCTCAGGGCAGGTTAACTCCTGCCTCTGGCATTTTGGGACCGGCCACGTAAATCCCGGCAGGCAAAAATCCTATAGCCAGGCCGGCGGAAAAGTAGTGAGCAAGCAGAGCATCATCGCCAGGACAGCTTTCTCCAACGGCACAGCCTCCCCATCAGTGGGAGCAAACTGGGTTTGCTGACAGCCTGCTTTGCAGCCGAGTCAGTGATGACCTGGTGAGTCCACGGCAAGGCAGACTGGGCACTCGGTATGTAGGAAAATTGTAGTGGGAAGCAGGTGCGCCACTTGGTTCCGGTGTTTCGTTGCAGGTAATGCTTCTGGAAGAAGCGGCTGGACCTGAGAGTGAAACGAACTGGGAGGTGCATTCACAACCAGTGGAAGACCGAATTTGTTTCATTCTTCGTGGACGTTTTAAGCAAAGCATCATGCACAGGAGAAAACGCTGGGGCTGGCTGTTATGGATTGAGTCAGCACAAAGATTCCTCTGAGCAGGAGCTACAGAACGAGCTGCTGCTGGAGAAGGTAAAGGCGGAGGGTGCACGGCACTGTGGTGACGGCTGTGCTGCCTAATGCCGGTGTGATCGTCTGAGAGCAGCAGCTGCTTTTAGCCTTAGATCCTCTGGAAATGTTCACACACACACACACGGGGAAGGAAAAAGAACCAGCCAAACAAAAACCAGCCCTACAAAGTGATCTTTTAAACAATTCCTAAAAGTGGACGCGATTAAATACCTAAGAAGAAATCAGGCTTAGATACATTCAAGCTGCTAGCCTAAATATCTAATTATTCACATTAATTTTATTTACATCATTCTGGTGAATATTTACCTATCATTTTCATTTGCCACCTGCAATTAGTACATATGCAATTAGCTGTTCTAGTGTCCTCTGCAGTCTGAAGAGGCCAGGCTGCAATGAAGGGCCTTGTCTGCAATGAAAGTACAGCTGAGAATTATCAAGTGTTCTTAATGCAAGTTTGCCATGGCAAGTCCTCTGAAATGTGATTGCAGAATACACCCACCAATCACCATCATGGGTCAGATGAAATTTCTGCTCCTGGTACCGACTGCTGCCTCACAGCACTTCAGTTTTCACTCGGGGCATTGCTTTTGGTCAGTAAATCCCTTTGCTGTTTGCAGTTGCTGCAGTTTTACTCTTGGTCCTGTGAGGTTTGTGTGGGTTTGTCCGGCGGAGCATCCGGAAGGCTGCTCTTGTCCGACAGACCTTTAGCAGAGGGACACAATACCACAGCACCTCTGTAGCTCGTGTAGCTCTGCGTGCTTTGGGCACGGTTCAGGAGGATTGCTCTCTGTGGAAGGTTCAGGAGGATTGCTCTCTGTGGAAGGTTCAGGAGGATTGCTCTCTGTGGAAGGTTCAGGAGGATTGCTCTCTCGGTACATGAGTACCGAGTTCTAATGATCGAGCCTGATGCAGATAAGCCCTCCTCTATCAGGGCAGCTTTGTGGCAGCTCAGGTATCAGCTTTAGCGTATGATGTGAACCTTTGTGCTTTAACTTTCCCAAGACTAAAGGACGGGAGGCATTAACAATCCAACCAGGAATGCTGCTAACAAAGACCAGAAGTCTATCTGTAGTAACTGCTAGGTTGATGAGGTGCAAATAAATCTCTTTTCAGTTGGATTTCCAGAGGTTAGTAGGGATTTTCTTAGTTGTCATTTGGAGATGTTTATTTTTACTTTTCCCTGACTGTAGCTCTGCAATCTTCTCTGTCTAGGGATGAATTATACCTTAAGCTATTACTGCATTTTATCTCATTTCAAGCAGGACTGGATATAATTAGATCACAAAAGTTTTTTGCTGAAGCTAACTAGCAATTCTTCAGGAAAGAATCCAAAATTTTTCAAGGCATTTTTTTCTCGAAGCAAAAGAAATTGTCAACTTTTGGAAGACCTAAGGGATTCTTAATGATAAGTTCAAAAACTTTTAACAGGGAAATAACTGATGTCTATCTGTATTATCCTTGGCCAGATCAAGCTCTTTTTTCTTTTCTTAATTTTGTCTTAGGTTGAATTACAGAATTATTTTTTCCTATTCCTGGTATTTCCCTTCTTTCCCAATAATTTGTATAGAATAGCCACTCCCCAGTGCAGCCCCATTTTCTTAGTAGAAAATTTCCCTCTTCATTTCTTGGGCACTCTGATAATTTTACCGAACTGATAACATCTGGTAACTCCAGCTGTAGTTGGTCTTCCCTAAACACAAATTAACCTGCTGACCTCTTAACTCAATCGAGTGGAAGAGTTATAAGGAAGAAGAGTGGTTTTATTGGGTTCCATCTAAAAAGAAGTAACATCTACAGGTACGTTAAGAATGGTTATCTTTTACTATAGTTAAGTTTTATAACAGTGATGAAAAGTTATTACTGGTCTCCTGTGGATGATTTAGAGAACTTGACTCTATTGTTTTTTACCTCCTTGCTTCCCAGTAGCCTCTTTTCTGATGCATAGGATGGCTAGTTGAATAGAAATTTAAGTTACATTGGTAAATTAATTAGATTATTTCCCCTATTGTCCTGCCTCTTGCTGTTGTAACAGCAAAAGGGGTTTCTTACAACTTAGAATTCTCTCACTTGTCTTTGTGAATTTCAGTTTTTCAGACAATTAATGTCGAAGGGATCTCTTCATGAGTTTACTTGAAATTCTGGAAGCTTAACAGAAAAAAAAAAAAAACAACCTAATTTGAGTGTCTTTATTTTGGTAATTTTCTGATTTTAAATTATATATTCTATGCCTTCTCTTCCAAAAGTCATTATACTGGCCGTTTTCTCCTCCAGATTACTTTTATCCCCTTTCTTATATATATTTTGCTCTAGCAAAGCAAGTAGCAAGTTACACAACTAAAGTGCAAAGAATTATTTTTTTTAAACAATGACAGTATTTTTAAATGAAGCTATTGGTATCAGATTTGCAGTCTGTATTTTTCATAGAGAGATTTGACTGCCTTTTAAACCCATCTGTTCTCATATAACTCTTTGCAATAATGAGAAATTCAAGCCACTTGGATTTTTCGTGTTTCCTGACTAAAGACTGGGATGTTGGGAACAAAGCAATGTCGTTCTTAGGAAACATTTCCTGCACATGTAGCAGTATCTGCAAATTCCAGCAGCGTTTGGTGAAATTTCACAAATACCTGCGTGTACCAAGTGTCAGAGATGGGAATCCCTTAGCCTGCAGTATCTTTATTCTTGGTTGTGGTACACGGAAAGCGTTGGGAACGAGTTTTCAAACTCATGAGAATAATGAGCCAACACTTTGGAGCTTTTTCCTTTTAAATCCACAACCACTTGTTTGCCGGACAAGAGATGAGAAGCAAGGGCCATTCGCCACCGCAGCCATGTGATTTTGCTAAGTCACATTCCAGTAAAGAATTATCCGAACCCTGCTGCATGCTGGGTTTTAGGGCCTCGGCACCCAGAACTGCTCCTCACTGCTTGTCTCAGGGAGCCTTCCTGGCTGTGGTTTGTCATCAGAAGACACTGTGGTCCCACAAATCGTTGTTACTGCAGCAATTCCAATGAGGTTTACTCTATGGGGCGCTGGACAGCCTGACTTTACAGAACAGGATACACCTTGACTGATACTGATCGCTGGAAGATTAGTCAAATAAAGGGAAAATTCAGCCCCGAAGTCTTGTAACAAACCCACATTGCCCTGCTGTGTTTATTCCCAGATAAAATCAAAAATGTCTCTCTGGTCCCTTCTGATGGGGATCTCGTGGTACACACATGACTGGGTAGGAGCTTTTGGATTCTCCTTGGGAGATGGAGGGGAAGAAAAGGGGAAAATCACAGCCATTAAAATTTCCCCCAGAGGGTGAAGCAGCGGCTCATTTCAAAAACTTCTGATCTGATTAACTGAGCAAACTCTGGAAATGCAGACATCTCTCTGTGAACCATCATCCCATGCTTAGCCGAGCTACTCAGTCAATTGTTCACCAAACGAGGGGCAAACTGCTTCCTCCCACCCTTCCTGCACAGCCTGGGGCGGGGTGGGGGGGTGCAGGCAGGGCCGCTGCCGGGAGAGGAGGGCGGATTCTCTGCTGAGATTAGCTACAATGACAAATCCTCCATCGGAGCGCACTGACCTCCTGAGCCTTTGGAGACAGAAACCGGGGTGACAGTCCAGGAGGACGCATCTCAGTAGCTGCTTGCTTGTTGTCCTTGGTCGTCACCAGCTCGTTTCTGTCATCCCAGCCTGCGTTCTCTCGTGACAGCAGCATTTTCCATGTGCCCGAGTCCTCATTTGTGATTCCTATCGAGTAGAAAAACATTTTTTGTGCTCTTGTTCGTGCATCTGTAGAGTAACCTGATAGGTCTAGATCCTCACTTTTCCTTGTGTGACTCTCCCACAGAACATAAGAAGAGAAGCAGATAGTTCCTGAAGCTGCTTTGATACTCAAACAGAATCCCTGTGACAGGAGTGGGATGGGATTGAATCCTACGAAAATGTCCAGCAACAGCGTAAAGAGCAAGGAGCAAAACAATTGCTGTACTTGTGGCCTGCAGTGACCTTCCAAAGAGCTGGCACAGCTCTGGGGATCTCTGTAAGTTCCTGGGTGGTGACTCCCAGGTGTAAGTTACTCAGTGAGCTCAGCGGGCAGTGGCTGCCTGGCCGTGGAGATCCTTGTGTTCAGTGTCTGTGCACGTTTGGACCAGCTTTTGGGAGCAGTTTCCAAGCGCCACTGGTACACCTGGGCTCTGCCTACACCTGGCTAGAGCCATTCTAAACGCTGCTCAAAACGAGAGACAAATTCCTGTCCTCAAGCTACCTGGCAAGCTTTTAGGACAGATCTGTTTTCATTTGAGTAATTTTAATTTGTTCGCAGCAATGGATGTCAGTATCAGCACACTTCTGCTGTGTGTTTATTGCAGCCACAGATGAGACTATGGCCTTGTGAGTAGCTGGTTTCTCTTTGCCCTGCAAAAGGTCTTTGCTCTGCAGCGGATATTGTTTGTCAGGAACATACAACCTTAACGAGGATGTGCCTCATGGGATTCTTTTCTTCCAGGGTCTTTCATCCTGCCCACAAACAGGGATGTAGGTTTGCAAGTCAAAGGAGAATAATTTTGTAGTTCAATGGTGCTGCTGGCTTCTGTGAAATGTAACTCACAGTATGTGGTCATGCTTTGCATTGAACTGCTTCGGATTATTTAGAATTCTGTGTCTTTTTGTTTTTATCAGGGCCAAAAAGAATGGATCACCTAAAATAGTGCTTCGTTTTGCACTGCTGTGGATAGGCTGCCAACACGAAGAACAGTTTGAGTTTCTAACTGTTTTATTGTCAAACACTACTTTTAAAGTTCTTTACAGTAAGGTACTTGATTCAGAACTTACTAACATAATATTTAGCATATTATATAGAGAGAGCATATATACACAGCTATATTATAATAGCATTTTCTGTTTTAATTGGGTTTTACCAGTTATCACAGTTGTTCCAGTGGTGACTCTGCCAATATATTTTAAGGAGAAAAAAGAGAAGAAAACATTTGTGTTCTTTGAAGGAGTTTTTAATCTACCTTGCTATTATTTGCTTTTGATCTAATTCTATCTGTGTAATGATTGTGTTACACTTAGATTATTTCATAATGTTTAATACCTAATTTTAGCTGGCATTTAGCCCTTTCCACTGACTTCAGATAATACCCCTGCATGTTTAATTCATTTCCATATAAAATTCTTAGTAAGGTGTTAATCCTGTACAGTAAAAGCCCTTTCTCAGTAAAGTATCTATTGCACTAACCCTAAATGCTATACTCAAACTACTGATTGAACTCACAGCAGCAAGGTACAAGGGCCTGTGGTGTTCTTCAGAATTCTGATGCATTTACCAGATCTGCTCAGATTGAATTACTTTAAAGGTGTAATCTGTAAAAGCATTTGCACATGTAGTTTTTTTCAAAATACCCCAGAGGTAGTTTCTAATCCTACTGTTTAGCAAGTACCACTGAATGGAAGTGTATGTTTTTATAATAAGTGCCATTCAACTTAATTTACTCTTTTTTTTTTATATATAATTTCTAAGCAGATAAGTTGGAAAGAACTTGGTCTGTATTGTGTATTTCTCAGTGCTAAAGACTTTCAGCAGCAAAAGCTATTGCTTCTGTCTTTTGGGTGAGAAAAAATGTCAAGAAAATAAGACGAGCTGTGCTATATCCTCAGTCTTTTGAGTTCTTGCACCTTGAATCACAAAAGGCAGATCTTAACTACCTTAATGGTCTTTTAGAATGAGGGTAATTTGAACAGACCCAATTTTCTTCTGTGTCAGTCAGAAAAGACAATGGTTTTTATTAATATCATGAAGTTAATGAAATAAATGGCATTAATTTGTAGTGCTTCTGCTGTGGTCTTTGATAGAATCAGAGACTTCATTTCAAGGCTCCTTTTAGCTTTTTCTATACTGCCATCTTGCTTTAGCACAGGTCCACTCCATTGCTGTGGGGAGCACCAGCCCTTACAGTGAGCCTGTACATCTGGAGTTCAGATACGCAAAAAAAGTTATTAACAGAGGAGTTATTTATTGGAGAGTTGAAGAGAAAACCACTTGTTTCCTCACATGGACGCTGTTTGGCATGGCCTCATTACCAGTGTGAGGAAAGTGTAACCTTCTCTCTTTAACTTGGTGTTAGTCCAGAAAATCTCCCAGCTCCTGGAGGGTGGAAGTGCCTTTGCACTGAAAACAGGGTGGTCAAGGGGGGTGAGGGTGGCTGTGTGAAGAACAGGTGCCGGCTCCAGCTGAACCCGATGACTGCTGCACTTTTTCATTCCTGTCCACCTCCTGCTCAAGGCAGGGGCAGCTCTGGGCTCAGACCAGCTTGCTCTGGGCTTTACTCAGTCACAGCCTGGGAACTGCCCAGGGCTGGAGATGCTCTCTGGGCACGCTGCTGCCCGGCCGTGCTGCCCCTGAAGGTGGAAAGGTCTTCCCCGTAGCCAATCTGCACCTCCGCTGTTGCAGCGGGCACCTGCTGTGTTTGGCTGTCCGGCCACGCTGTGCTGCGCAGAGCCTGCCTCCACCTCCTCAGGGGCTGCTGCCAGCTCCCTCCAAAGCTCTTTCTTCTCCAAGTTCTACAGGGACCGTACCCTCGGCTGTGTTTCCCAGGGCGGGTGTTCCAGGCTTGCCATCTTGGTGACTCTCTGCTGAATCTGCCCCCGTTCCTTAGGTGCTTCATAGACTGTATTTTATTTTTTCCCCTGAAATTGTTCTACCTTTTCAACATCCCACAGACACATGCATATCTCTGTCATTTCCTTAGGAGGCTTCACTGTGGTCTGTGGGATTCAACAACTGCTAAACTGGCTTTTGAGTCTTCTGTAATGCAGTGCAATTGCTCAGTTGCACTGATGGTCTTCTGTGACATACTTTTGGCTGAAATTTGGATGAACTGAAACATGGAAAGAATGTTTTATAGCACTAAAGCTACTGAGACAGGTTTGGGAACTGAGAATTAAAATCCTTGAGTTCAGACTAATGCTGTTTAATCTACAGTGTCCAAACAACTCCTCCGAGACCACTTGTGGTGGTAAAGATGCTGCTTTTCTTTTCTAAACTGGCTTCTTTTGTTTTGTTTTTCCCTGCGGACCATAAATTCCAGCCTAATGAATAGGTGCAGAAAGTTATTTTCTAGCAACAGGGACATCCTTAAAGTTGGATATCCATTGAGGGGAGAATGGAAGGAAAAGTGGCTGTGCACATCCCTCAACATCCCAGGCTTCCCAGGTGGGTGTGAAGTTGCCCCTGTACCATTAAAGTCGTGTTCTCAGCTGAATGAAAAACCTCCCTGTGATGGGATTTATCCTAAAATGAGACCTGAAGCCTCCTTGGTTCCACTGCGTTGTGTGATGGTGGCTCCTGCCCTCACTCCAAGCCAGGGTTCAAGGGAAGCGACCACTGCCCAAGCTCTCTGACAGCGTCTGCATGGGGGGATTGGGGCAGGCATTGCTGGGAGTGAGCTGTCACTGAGCTCTGCCCGCCCCGATGATCTGTGATTTGCTGGAAAACCTCTGCAGGGAGCTGTGCTCTCTTTTGAACAGCTCTGTGGGTGCTGCTCCTCTGAAAGTCTAGAACGTGACTTCCCTGGGCTGGCCTATATGTGAGCTGAAGGTGTGGAATGTGCAAAGTGAATTTCGGCTCGTTCTGGGGAGGGGCAACCTGACCATAGGTATATCTTGCTTCCAAGCATTCCATTGTATGCTTTTCATGTCTGCCTTTTATGGGACAGCACATGCAATTCTGGGCAAAGGAGGCAGCAGGAATACTGACCTTTGGCTGTGCAGGCACAGGAATGCACAGCTTCATCCCAATGCTTTTATAGTCAATCTTTCCCTCTGGAGGTAAGTAAGTACCTAGCCAACCCCCATTACTGCTTGCTGCTTAGAACAAAGGTTTGGACATTAAAGGGCTATTTGAATTTCTGAGCTTTATTGCACAAGAGAGGGCACAGCTGGAAGCAAGGAAAAGGGAGAGCAGTGTTAGTGAGGAGTGAAAGGGATTTTTTGGAAGAGGCCAAGTGGAAAAGCTGCGCTTGTGTCAGATTCCTATAGCAGTGGTTGGCAGCACCTCAGGACAGTTAAAGGCATCAGTGACATTGCCAGCGGGTTGTTTATTCCTGTTCCGTTGTCTGGCTCCATGGTGGCTGTTTTGCAACTTGCTTGGGCCGGTTTAATTTTGTGTTACTTTTTGCCTCCTTGAAATGAACATTTTGAATCCATCTGTCTTTTGCCACCAAGCCTGAGGCTAAATGCTGAAACAGTTAAAGATGCCCTTCCTTGCTATCAGCTGTGCTCTGAATGTTCAGTGCATACGTGAACTGACTTAAAGCTTCAATTACCCAAATACACGCTACGTGATATGAAAAATAATTACCTGCAGTGCTGTTGCTCATAGTTGATTTTTTCTGCCAGTTGTGCAGTGAATGCCCTGAAGGTGAATGTGCTTTTGCAGTTTTGCTAGCTGGCTGCTGTGGGTGAAACACGGCTCTCTGGACACCTTGGGCTGTGCTCTCTTGAGCAGTGCATTTGGAGTTGCATTCTTGCCAGCCTGTTCAGGCAGTACCTCTGGAGCTTGAAACCTGCTCTTAGAGCATCCAAGGTTGCAGGAGAACTTTTCCTATTCTTCCTGAATCTTGCTTTGGTTTCCATATCTGCCTGTGGGTTTTTCAGTAGCTGGTGAAAGAAATTACGGCTGTGGATTACCATTAGCACTAAGATTAGAGTAAGGATTTAATGATGGCTCTTGGGTAAGTGCTCAGAAAGCACTTAGAGGTTGTACTTCCAAAAGTTCATAACACTTGTGTTTGGGAAAAGGCTCTTATTTGTTGTTGGGAAGGCAGAAAATGTGGTTGGCTTTGGTCGGTTTAGTTTACTTCTTATCAAGTTGCATGGCATCATCCCTTTCAAAGTTTTAATTAATAAAAAGTTAGTAAGAGCTTAGTAAGAAGACGTTAATCATAGAAAGTTGGGGACTGTAAAAACCAGAAATTGTGACCAAATGGAGGGCACTCTGCCTAAAAGTCCTGATTTGGGAGTGTCTGTCCTGGCAGGAATCAGTAGGTACAGAAACGTGACATTTTCATGTGTTTGTAACTTCTTTTTGATGTCAAATGAAGAAGTGTTGGCGACCTTAAACTGACACTAATTGTTTCTCTGAGAGTTGTACGAAATAATCAAACAACAGATATTGTTTGCTGTTCCTGAGAGCTTTTGTATGTTTCAGTAATAGACTAGACACATTACAAGATTTGACAGTTTCATTTAACTGAACTATTTACTTTTTGCTTCAATAAAAGGATATTTCTGAAAACAGGACATAGTACAGCACTAGTATGGAGTACTTGTGCCAAAAGAGTTTCTTGTTCCAAAATAGAGTTTTTCTAAAAAATCATTTTTATCTAGTTTAAGATATACTTAACACTGAAAATGTTAATCTTAACTGCCTTTATGATTTGCATGGAATTTTTATTCTTTAATAAGAGCACATCTTGTAAAATTATTAATGTTCAAAAGGGGTTTTGCTAGATTTTCCAACTTTCTATGATGTTCTTATTAATGTTTTATTCCTTAAAATTCTCTAACTATAACATGTGATTTTTGCTACCTGATGGTGATGCTCTCTAGTCTATTGGAAAGCAGAAGCCTTGCAGTTGGTAGCAGTACTGCTCCTGCTTAGGATCTTCCTGCTACAATTCTGCAAAAAGTGGATTGCATCAAACAAGCCAAGGCCCTCAGGCAGAGAGGCACAGGATCGGTGGCATCTTTTGTATAATCCATTCCATGATAGATTCTCCCAGCCACAAAACAGAAACATCAATCTTCTATTTCTACATGCTGCGTCTTCTCTGCCCAACAGATGTTTTGGGAATTTTTTCTGGAATGAATTTACTCCTAGCCCTTTCTTGCTCTGTAAACAGTTTACCTGAATTTTTAAGAAGTAAATTGAGTGCTGTTGTAATAAATGCCTCTCTGTTCACTTCCCCAGAATTAGCCTGGGCTTCACCCAGATAAACTTGTCTTGTATGTAATTCTTCTGAAGAGCCCAAAGATGCAAAAACTCTGCAATTGTTAAACAACTCAGTGAAAAATGATAATGCTCACGTTACAGAGATGGAACAAAAATAACTTTGTGCTAGTCAAGAATAGCCAGAGGCTTTTCTGTGTGCTGAGTTTTGTTACCCAATGCTCATATTACAGATGACTTCCCACACTGTGGTCAAGAAGTGCTCCAAAAAGGGTATTCTTGGGTTTTAGGTGTCCAGGTTAACGAGCAGAGTTTGAGCAGACCCGTAAAGCAAACTGAAGGATAAGAATACCTGAGCCCTGGCCAGCTGCCGAGACTGGCTTTTGTTAATGTGGTTCTGCAAAACCTGCGGAGTGTGGGAGGGAAGGAGGCTGTAATTCAACCAGCGAGGGAGAAGCTGAGCTCCTTGACTGCTGGTGGGTTCCCTGCACAAAGGGGTAAGCAAGGCCCTCCTAAGACTATTAAAAGAGCAGGAAGGTGATTGTCATCAGGCTGATGTAGAGTAGGGAAGTGGGCAGGGCGTTCTGCAGAGGGTGTTTGAGCTGTAAAAGGATCGATACTAAGGAGTTTAAATGAGCACGGTGTCCTGGTGATTTTACATCAGGCCTATGAGGCACAGCTTGCAGAAATTGGTATCTTCTCCATGTGCAAATCGAAGGGATGCAGTTTTTAAATATTTCCAACAAACCTGGGAGACTATTTGAAGTGCACCAACAGTTGTTTAGCTTTGCAGAGTAAATCTACAAAGTTTTTAATAAGAACTTGATAGACCCTTGTAGGGTGCTGCCTGGATCTTTACCCACCTTGCTTACCAATGTTGCCAATGATCTAATTCTTGCTTTCACAGTTTCAGATTTTATTTCAAAATCAGGAGAGAGTGGTATCTAATATTTATGTTGTTAGCATGTGTCCGCTGTTGACTCTGCAACATTTTTGACTTCTGTTGTACATGATTTTAGATTCTTTAAAATTCCTTCAGTATCAAGCTAACTTTTGCTTAATGCTGTAAATATTATTTTGAAACAGCCTTCCCTGAAGGGAGACACTGGATTTGATGCTGCACAACCGAAACAGACAACAACAGCAAGATAATAACTATAAAGATAATGACCAAATTTTAATTACACTTGGTATTTTACTCCTAGCAGTCTGGTGCTCTGCAGGAACAAATGGTGAAATTGGCAGCAGCCCGCTGCGCCCACAGCAGAGACTTCAGACAGCAAACTATTCAATGAGCCATTACTGAATGCTGATGGCCTTTCCCATAGGGAAAAAAAAAAAAAACAACAAAAAAAAAACCACCTTGCAATGGTTTCTGCACCTGCAAGGAGTTTCCTAGCAACAGCACAGAGGAAACTGTATGCCAAGATTTTCTTCTCAGAGTTCTTTTTGTTGAATACAGCAGCAGTTGTAAAACAAAGGTCAAGAGCAACTTAAGCTCTTCAAAGCAACGTTGTGTATTACATTCACTCAGAGATGTGTTTGTGTTGTGGTTCTCTGCCTAGAGGATAAATATTGGGTTACAGTGTCAACCAATAGACAACTGCAGTCTAGTTAAACGTGAACACAGCTTAATCTAAAATGTCAGTTTTTACTTGTGGGAAAGTTCCTGTTAGCGTGTAACACAGGCTTATTCCTTATGAAGGAACCAAGAGTCCCTCCTGCCTTCTGCCTGCCCTGGCAGCTGGGCACAGCCGGGGCCTTTCTGTGCAGCACAGAACATCACCTGGTCGTGGGAAGTGACCATTAGTCTAACATAAAGAAGAGAAGGAAGGTGGGGTTTTTTGCTGGCTTTGTTTTGTCTGAGAAGGTGGATGCTGTCCTTGTCTCCCCGAGGGCACAGACCTCAGGTGAGTCCCTGCTTTGTGCCTTGTCATCAACAACTTCAGGGAAAATACTTGTGGCAGCTCCGTGATTCTCGTGTACCACCGTATCAGAAGGACTTGCTGGGCTTGTCCTTGCTGCCTTTGCCACCTTGGGAAAGGGACAGTTCAGAGTTTATCTGTGTTTTATGGATGGGGGAGTGGAGGCAAAGGCCTAAGACCCTTTTCAGCCCTCAGGGCTGGTGTTGCAGAGTTACTGGTGAAGATGGGCCACCTTCTCAGCCCCTCCAAGCTTCTGCTTTGATCATGCAGAGCAAGAACAATGTTTTTGTCTCTTACCAGGACAAAATAGTGAGGAAGCCTAAAAAATGCATGCAGTTGTAATAAGAGATTTTGCTCTCTGCCAGTATACGAAATAATCTCTAGTTCTAGAACCCAGGCTAAAAGTGGCAGTTTACCATTTCTATTCAATTGTATGTGCTAGCTAGACAAGGATCAAAGCCTATTACTTGTATTTTTTTTTTTTTCATTTGTGTTCTGACTCGGTGAAGACATTTGTACTTAGATCATCGGATGTTGACCTTTTTCCCATTAGCTGCTTGGAGAAATACAGGTTCTGCATGGTTTAACATGTAAGCAGTCTTCTAAAAAATCAGCAGTCATCAGAAATAATTCTTTCTCTGAGCTCCCTTTTTTTAATCTAAATGACAGTTTTGGCTGGAATTTTATACCAAACAAACGTGCTTAAGACAACCTTCTGTTTCCTTCATTACAAACGAAATACATTACAAGTGCTAGCATCAGTTCCCTCCTCTCAGAAATATTTCCAAGTAATTTGCCAAAGAAAATTAGCTGAGGCTAAGGGAAATTTTCAGTGGAAATCTTTGACAGCTAATAGAAAAAAAATGAAGCTAAAGTAATTTTCTTTTCTTTTAGGTGATGCTCTCATGAATCCTCTCTGGCAGTCACGCTCTTTGGCAGAAGGAATATGCCAGACCATATCAGAGATGAATGCAGAACTTGTGATGGTCACTCAGGAAACTTTAATGGAGCAGTTAGTGAAAAATTCTCCAGGTAACTTGACCATTTCTCCCTCCTTTTAAAAGTGGCTGTATCATCAAGCTGGAGGTTCTGATATTGGAAAAAGGGATCAGGGAATGTTTACAAGCAAAGCTGGCGAGGTGAAGGAGCTCGAGTTAGCAGGGACCTGGTGGAATGCATGACTGTGCACACTCCTCATCACCCCGTGAGGGCCACTCCGTTGACCTGAATGCAGTCCTTTGCACAGATTGTAATAAATCTCTGAGGAGAAGAGGGAACTGACTGTAGTAGCACGTTGAGAGTATGCCCTTTCTAGAGGGTGGGAAAGCACAGAAGTGGTACTTAGGTGCATTTAGGTATTTATGGAACAGCATAAAATAGACTTGGATCACAGAGACTCTAAGTCCTCCTTTAAGAGATGGGAACACAGCTGACTTGAACTGCAAAGGGACTGGGTAGGAGTCTACATCTGGTGTTTGGTATCAAAAGATAAAACCAGCCTCAAATTCAGGTTTGTTGGTTATATTCTAGCCTTTCCTTCCTGAGAGCAAATTATTTACACTAAGTGATCTTTAGTTTTTCACTTCTAGCCCAATTGGCGGGACCATGGAGCAGATAATGCCAAGGCTGTGCGTTGGATTCCCATATGGGCCAATCATTTAAGAGCTGTATTGATGATCCTTGTGTCCTTTCAACTCAGAATATTCTGTGATTCTGATGGGGTGGCAGCCACGTTCCTCAAACATTTTTAATAATCTGAAAAGATCCCTTAGATCTGCAATATCAAAGTGCTTGTGAGAGTTTGTACAGGCTCATTCTGGCCCTCTCGGGAGGCTGCTGTGTTTCACACTGAACTGCTTCTTTGGAGTACTCTTAACCTTACAGCTCTGCAAATGCTACAGGCTGATCTGGTAGCATTTTAATCAGTGGGAGAAATACTAATGCAACCCAACAAACTGGTACAGAATCATGCCAGGAAGGTGTTGCAGTCAATAAGTGCACTGAGATAACCACCAGGTAGACTTCGTAGGTCGGCCAAAAGTAGAATTCTCAAAGTTTGTAGGGATTTGGAAGGTATTTCTTGCTGTGTTTTCACCTTGCTGGAAGTCTTTAATTTTGTGGGCAGTGATGAAAGCCCCCATCAAATAACATGCCAGGAGGGAAATGCTTTGAGCGAGATGTTGTTTGGTTTGTAGCTGGCAGAGGGTGTCTCTGATGGATGTCATATCCTGACAGACACCATCCCTGCTCCCTCACAGTGGTGCTGCAGTGACAGCCAGAGACACAGCTGCCCTTTACCTAAATGCTTTGGGTATTTTGTTTTCAGTTGATTTCAGGGCTGCTGTATGAGAGAGATCTTTTAGCCAGCACCCATTTTTTTTGAAAACTTATTTCTGATTTGAAATATCTGTCTCTTTCTTGTAGGCACTGTAGTGCCCTCCCACAATATATTATATAATACCCTTGGAACTCTAATTAAGGAAAGAAAAATCCATCATACAGGAGAAGGATATTTCACTGTGACTCCCAACACATACTTTATCACAAATGATGCCACAGAAGACAACAGAAGGTTCCTGTTGCAGGACAGTTGTTGCTGTTCATCACCTTCCATCACTTACCTGGTAAACATTAAGCCCTGTGCAGACCTAGTGAAAGGAAACATTCCTACAGTATCCTGTTACAGATCCTGCCATTGTTTCCCTGACCAAAATCTGCTCTGTGAACAAAGACATCGGCAGGTAATGAGCCATGAAGCTTATGGAGAGGGAAACAGAGGCAGCAGTGAATTGAAGCCTTCGACTGGAACTCAAGGGACCTCTGCATCTGCTGAGAACCACTCCTGGGACACCGTCAAACCCCTGACGTCTCTAAAAGCAAAACTCAAAAGCAAAATGTTCGGCCTTGGCCTTTTCTGGAGAAGTGGTTCTAAAAAAGAAAAACACAAGAAGGAGTACTCTACTTTTTCAGCCCAGTTTCCTCCCCAGGAGTGGCCAGTCAGGGATGAAGATGACTTAGACAATATTCCACGTGATATTGAACATGAAATCATCAAGCGTATTAACCCTACTCTTACAGTTGATAATTTGATTAAACACACAATATTAATGCAGAAGTTTGAGGAGCAGAAGAAATGTATCAGTAAAGAGAAAAAATACAACAGTAACGGTACCTTGGCTGAAGCGCCAACCAAGCCAAACCAAGTCAGGCAAAACCATCTTCCAAAGGATTGTGTTCAAAAGGCACCAAGTAAAACAGCAAAACACCCCAGGAAAACCAAATCCAAGAAGGAGAAGCAGATTTGCAGGAGCAGCAGGAAATCTCACCCACAGAAGCCAGCATTCCAAAATGTGAAAGCGGAAGAGAACTTTTCAGTGCCCATCAAAACCCAAGAGCCACCGGCTGCGGCGGTGGAATCCCGTGTGATATACAAGAAGCAGATTAAGAATCCTTTCCAGGGTCTGCCGTGGAGACCTCGCAGCTTTCATGCAAGAGGGTACCAAGGTGTTGGCAAGAGTCAGCTGAAGGGCCGGCCTCCCAAGGCAGGAAGGGCTTCCCAAAGGCCACGGTCCTTGGCCTCCTCAGGAGCCTTTGGCTGTGAAACGGAATGGCTGGATGCAGAAAGCCAGGCTGAGCGAGCCCAGCAAAGCCACCTACTCCATGCTAACAGGTCTGGCCTTCAATCAAAGGAGGACAGTTGGAGTGGAAATGGTTGTTATCCACAAGGCAGTAATCTGCAAATAGATAACAGTACATACTTCCTGGAGAGTAATATTTCCGAAGAAAATGCCTGTAAAAGAACAGTAAAAAAAACATCCCCTTGCTCCTACATTGAAGATAATGGTGCGTGCAGAGAAGATGCAAAATTTCCCTTCTACCTGAAAGATGAGCACTGTAGATGCAAGGCTGACACTGTATGTGAGCTGTTAGATCGAACAGCCAGTGAACTTCAAAATGTCCATCTTTCAAATTACACGGCCAGTGTTAACCTGGCCCCCCAAAATGGTGTGAAACACAGACCAAAGACCGGTAAAAAGAGTGAGCTTTCATTTAACCGTGACTGTGGCAGCCATCCCGGATCGATGGAGCTGGCAAGCGAAGGATTTACCGATGACTTCCACCTTCTGTACCCAAAGGGACACGATGGGGACAGCTGTAACTCGTCACATCTGGATGAGAATTCCCAACACGTGTCCCCCTGCTCCGACACACGGGGCACGGCTGTGTCCCTCAAAGCCTGTAAGGTCACTGCTGGCCCCGCCCAGCCGGACCCCCCTGTAAACAAACGCGGCTCTGGAGAGCAGGGATGCAGGGAACCCACAGACGGCTCCGAGGAGCCCCCGAAAGCAGAGGGCACAGAAGGGAGCTGCTTGTGCAGGCAGGCCCTTCTGAAAGCTCACAGAAAGGAAGAGGAAAGTGCCCCCAGTGAATGCGAGAAGGGCTCAGCCGTGGCGGAGCGCTGCCACGCTGCCGAGGCTGACTCGGCTGCCTGCACTTTGCAGGACTGCAGCCTTGAGGTGGGCGAGGGAGTAGCACGCTGTGCTTTGGGCTCGGGGATCAGAGGAGGGAAAAGCCCTCGAGGGAAAAAAGAGCGGCTTTTAAATAGCACATGTCCTGTGATCCCAGAAGAGAAACACTCAGAAGGGACAGAAAACCACAGCATTACAGGAGACAGTGGAATTGACTCCCCAAGGTAAGAAAGGATGGGACACTAAACCAGATGCTTTATCTCCAAACTGACCGTGAGATTTAGGCAGAAATGTTGCAGTAAATCACTAATCCCTTCCCCAACAACATTTTTTTTTTTTAAACTTCAGTGTTATGATCCAGAAATACCCAAACTGTATAGTCCTGCTAAGTCTTTTTACACGGACATTCTCCCTAAATTGCTGCTGTTTGTATTTTGCATTTGTTTTCATGGAAAAGCTGTTTTCAGGAAAACAGTATGAGCTCTGTCCTGCAGGTAGAGAAGACCAAGGACAAAAATGTTAAGGAAGGTGGTGTTTGATAAACTCAGTGTTGAACAGTGCTTGATAAGCCCCTGTTAGCAGGCAGGTTCAGCTCACATACCTTAGACATTGTCATGGATTCTCTCCATTGTACCTGAAGAATAGAGATCCAGTAGAAATGTAAAGTAGAAAATACCATTTGACTTGCCCACAAGAGACAGAATGTGGGCTGAAAGAAAGAGCTTCACCTGAGCTTTCAGGGTGTACGCTTTGCCTGTAGTTACATGCTGAAATCCCTTAATGGAAAAGAAATTGGTATGAAACAATCTTTTATGCAGTTGTACACGAAGACCTCCAAATCTTAACTAAATTGGCAAGAATCTGTGTTTAAAATCACTTTTTTTTTTTT
>VWZN01014808.1:338201-349534 GCA_013396955.1 Regulus satrapa
CGCCGCGTGTCGGGGCGGCCCCGCCGGGCGCGCTGGGCCTGCCGGAGCCCGGGCGGGAGACCGGGAAGCGCTTTCCCCGGCGCCCGGAGCGGGGGAGAGCCCCGAGAACGAAGGCCCGGTCGTCTCGTGGTCGGTAACGTGTCTCCTGAGCGGCGGCGGCCGGCAGGGACGTGTTGCCTTGTGTCAGCCGCCGCCCCCGTCCGTAACTAGAACGGGCACCTCAAGCTTTAGCTGTTCCGCGCCCTCTTCTCTGTTCCGTGTCCCTTGGATCCACGAGCGTGTGTTTCCATTTGCTCTGTGCCTTGCCAGAAGGAGAAAAAGGAGAAGAAATCTAAACGCCGGGACAAGTTTCAGAGGGGAAAGACTCAGACAGATGAAAGCGAGGAATCGGATGAGGAGCGTTATGCCCCGAAAGCCAAGAAATCGAAGAGTGTCAGTAAACAGAACGGTCATACGAAAGAGGAAAGCCTGGAGAAATCGAGATTGTCCTCCTCCTTGAGCAGCAAATCCTCCCGCAAAAGCCGACAGAGCAGTTCCAGTGAAACGTCAAGCGAGAGCGAGAGTGAGAGCGAGCGAGAAGATCAGGTAAAGCTAGCGATTGCTTTTAGTTACAGCGATGTGCTACGGCTTTTAACTCCTGCCTTGTCACATGGCCACTTTTAGAAGGGGTTGCATTCCCTTTTTCCCCCTTCCCAATCAGTCGAAAGTGGTGTAAATTTCCGAGAGTTAAAGTGCTTGAATTGTTTAGTCTACTGAGAATTTGCAAGAATTTTGAATGATGGAAGTTCTGGATCGGTGCATCTTGGTTTCCTCGCTTCAGCAGTCTGGTGCTGTTGCTGGAAAGTTGCACTGAGATGGAGCTTTAATATTGCTCAATTGATGAATATGATGGGCCTTTAATATGATTTAATATGAGGTGTATGTGATTTTGGAGTTGGACTTGGTGGTCCTTGTGGGTCCCTTCCAGCTCATGATACTGTACGATTCTAGTTCAGAGTTTTCAGCTTTGGTTTAAGTGGTTTGCATTTAATGTGCTGTTAGATATGAAACAGCCTTGACCTACAAATAAATCACTTTTGCAAACTTTGTCCAAGTTTGAAATGTGATAGTAAAACAAAGAACAAAATCTTTAGCTGCAGCTGTGACACTGTCACTGAAGAGTACACTGAAGAGTTTGACACTGAGTTTACTTGAATTACCTGGAATTTACTTTTTGTCATGTGATATTAATGTGGAATCTTACCTGAGTTACTGTTTACCTAACAGGAGTTGACTGGAGAACAGAAAGAGGGAGCTTTCTCCAATTTTTCTATTTCCAAAGAAACTGTCCAGCTTCTTCAAGGTAAGTTTCTTGGTGAGGTGTGACCATGGAATGTCTGTGGTCTCCGTCATGTTTTTCTGCTCAGCACCCTGGATCAATAAGCTTTGAGATGTGCTCTGTTTGTGCCCATACAAAGCATGGATGCTGTGCAGAAGACATTGACTGCCTGCTCTAAATACACTTTTGAACACAAACTTTGGTTTTTGCAGTGTTATCCAGTTTAGCCTTTGCAGTAAAATTCTAAATGACATGAACCAAGGAAAAAAAAAAAAGATGTTTGAGAAATTTTAAATTAAAGTTATTTTGGTGTGAATAAAGGAAAACCAATTTTAGTGTCCGTGATATTTGTTTGTACAACAAATTAGTACTAATTACACGAAAAACAGAAGGGGTTTTGAGATATATATTATTTGAAAGGAAGAGATTTTAATGGGTAGCTGAGGAGGATTGCATAAATAAAGGCACAGTACTGAAAGCCTTTCATAAAGGCTAATGACTTCCTCTGTCCTAGCTAGCACTGTGCCTGGTGGTGTGCAGGGGGAGAATAAAATGGACAGTGCCATTGCACTCTTTTCAGATGACTCCTGTGATCAAATAAATCAGTGGAGGTGATGATACACTCCTGACCTACTTTAGTGTTGATAGAAGGTTTTCTTGGAATAATTTCCACTGAAGAGTATGCAAGAACACTTGTAAAATGACCATATTAAGGAAATCTCTTGAAATTGTCACAGCTCGAGGAGTGACATACCTGTTCCCTGTGCAAGTGAAGACCTTCAACCCAGTGTATTCTGGCAAAGATGTCATTGCCCAAGCACGAACTGGGACAGGGAAAACATTCTCTTTTGCCATTCCCTTAATTGAAAAGCTTCAGGGAGAGTCACAGGAAAGAAGAAGAGGCCGTCCACCAAAGGTAACCGTGCCTGGCTAGAATGGTGATTTTGCTTTGTCTTACATCTAAATGATTCTGGTTTTTCAGCTGCTGGAGAAGCTCTTCAGGTCTGTGGAGGGGTAAGCTAACCCACATTAAAGGTGATTTGAAAGCTGTGTTCACTGGGCTTTGCCTGTGTCCTGTTCTGGCTCCCAGCCTCTGATGAAGAGCCAAGACAGCTCTATCCACTTGTCAGTTCCTTTTTCTGCCACAGGGAGACCAAAACTACAGGTGGTGAACGTGTTCCTATTTAATTTTGCTCAGTCATGTTACCAGTTCAGGGCCAGTGGCTACTGGATGCTTGTTTTTCTCCTAAATTGCTAACAGATTAGTTACTAATTGTGACTTGACAGCTTGATAAAAGCTGTCTACTCAAATGTGTTTCTTTCTAACACATGTAAACAGTGGGAGGTTTTAAAAATAGACTCCGTTTTCACTAGGAACACCACCAAATGTTGAAGCTTTTGCTCCACAGAACGCAGATTCATTATGAGCTGTGTTCATTCTGCTAAAGAATACCACGTGTGTTTTTTTCACTGAATTCTTATGATGCCTCCAGAAATCTAGACAGGCCAAGGCTGAGCTTGTCCTCATTAATAATTTCTGTCAGTTTCATCTTGTCAGCCATCTCACAGATTACCTGAAGTGCCTTCCAAAGCTGGTACTGACAGTTTTGTATGCACCTGCCCATCACATTGCTTGGCTGACTGAGAATGCTGTCTCTAGATTTGGCAGAGTCTTTTGGACAAGAAAGGGCTTCCTCCTTCAAGGGAGCGTGTAAGCCTTGTTAAGGATTCCAGACCTCACTGCACCACAGCACACTGCTGCTTGCTTTTTGGTAATGGGTTTTAATGTTGGAGGAGGTGCCAGGAGAAGGGTGTTAAGGTTCCTTCTGTGAGGTGACTGATGCCAGCTTGGAGAGCAGTGCTTCAATCACGTTTGGAACGCAGATAGTTCAGCTGCCTGCAGGGAGGGCTGCATGTTGGAAAGAGAGGATGGTTCTCTGGTTGCCTCTGCGGGGATATGGATTAGCACACAGCTCTGCAGACTGAACATGTGTTTCCCCCAGCCACAGGGAAGCCGAGAGACAGCTGGTAGCTCTTCCTTTACACCTTCTCACAGGACTGTGAAGCAGTACTGAGCAGGTGCAAAAACCTTTTGTTACCCACATCCTTCAGTCTTGTATTCACGTGTAGAAGAAAACTTGTAACTGGTCTGTTCAGAAGCTAAAGTTAAATGAGACTGAAGTTTCTCCTATCCTGTTTAAAAAGAAGTTAGCCTGTCCTAAATAAGTGAATGCCGAAGGAGTTTAATGACATAACAAGAGACTTGAGCAGTTTTTTAAAACAGATTTTTTCAAAAAATGATTTTACAAAGGGTCAGATCTAAAGTAGTGATCAGAAGTCTGGTGGTTTCTTGGCATAAGCCATGCTGAGAAAACGTCTGTTATGTCTTTTTCTTGTGCAGGTTCTAGTTCTTTGTCCAACAAGAGAGCTGGCAAATCAGGTTGCCAAAGATTTCAAGGACATCACAAGGAAGCTGACAGTAGCTTGTTTTTATGGAGGAACTCCATATAATGGACAAAGTAAGTGACTTTTGGGACTGATAATTGAAATATTGATTGACTGCCATATTTAAGAAATGCAGTTGGGTCTTTCCAAACATGCACAGCTCAAGAGCTGGAGACTATTCATGGGAAATTCAGCAGTTCAGAATGTATCTTCTTATGGAGATAAATAGCTGTGGCTCTCAGTTGTATTCTTGGTGTTACCTACCTACTTTACTGTGCCTTAAATTAAAGTGAAACAGAGTATACTGTGTGTATAACCCGTATCTGGGTTTAGATCCTTGTAAAGCTCATTTTCTTTAAAAAAGTTAGTCTTAGAGCTGTGACTGGGTAAGTGTTTTTTTCATGTGATAAGGGATATATAGAGGACTTGTAAAGTGGAGAAGAAATTGTTGTGACGGCATAATTTACTGTCTTGATTGTAAATGAGGAATGAGAATGAGCTCTTTCACTGTGGTACATCTTGAGACATTAGGGATGATTTTTTTTTTCCACTCAGAACCTCAGAATAGAGTTGATTTCAGTAATTTGGATAGTTAAATAAATTTTTTTTAAGTTTTCAGTTAAAGTAGGTAATTTGGAAAGAGCTGACTATTTCTAAAGAATATTAAAAGAAGCTCATCCTTGCTACTTTAAATCAGAGGGAGAAGGAAGGGAGGTAAGCTCTTTTTTTGTTTTTCTTCAGGAAAAGCAGTAGATTTTCTACCTTATTTTTTTGTCCCCATGTTTTCTCTTGCGGTTGATCATTCGTTCTCCCTTTTATAAGGAGAGCACTCGTGAATGGTTTAAGAAGCTGTTTTGTTATTAGCACGTGTTACTGCTGCAGAGAGTGCTCCCCTGCACTGACTGCTGACTCTCGTGTTCCCTGCTGACCAGTTGACCTCATTAGAAGTGGCATTGACATTTTGGTTGGGACACCTGGTCGGATCAAAGACCACCTGCAGAATGGCAAGCTGGACCTCACCAAGGTGAAACACGTTGTACTGGATGAAGTTGACCAGATGCTGGACATGGGATTTGCTGAACAAGTGGAAGACATTTTACGAGTTGCATACAAAAAGGGTAATCTCAATATTTCAACAAATACTAGGAAGTATTAGTAATAATTTAGTTTGCTAAAATTCAGATCGAAGGTGACATTATTTAGAAATGTACTGTGAATATGTGGGAATTGTTCACAGAACCTTTGCAAAGCTTGAAGTCCAGTACGTAGGGGTCTGTAAATAACTGTCTTTGGCACCTTTCTTTAAGCTGTGCTTGGACGTCTTCAAATAGAAAGGAATTAGCTTTTTACCTTTTTCTCTGCTTGAAAACAGACTGGATTTTGCGGCCAAAGTAATTTTGTAATAATCTTGAAATTATGTAGATTTTCTAGAATATTTTTTTACTCCAGATGTCAGTAATGCATAAATTTAAAAAAGCTCGATTGGCTTCTTTACATTAGGTACTGATATTTAGCCTCATTTTTAATCACCTGCATAATCAACTTGTATACATCTGTTATGTGCACTGTGTGAAGCATTGTTCTGGTGTTTTTTAAGATTCTGAAGACAATCCCCAGACACTTCTGTTTTCTGCAACTTGCCCACACTGGGTGTATGATGTGGCTAAGAAATACATGAAGTCTAGATATGAACAGATTGACCTTATTGGGAAAAGAACCCAGAAGGCTGCTACAACAGTAGAAGTGAGTAATCTATTGTGAAATGTTTTCAGGTTTTTTTCCCCTTTTCTTTTATGCTACAAAAGGTCGTCTCTTCCTAAGGTGCATTATCACAGTGATGTTAGAAGTTGTTTTGAGAGTTTTTTTTTCTAAGCAAAAGGCACATTACAGCTGGTCAAACTGTTTCTGGGTTTAGCATCTACTCACATCACAGGTAGAGAGAAGATTTTCTTGGCAGTTTTGTGGGTTTTCAGGGAAAAGCAGTGCTTGAATTTATCCAAGTTGTAAGCAAAAGGCACACATTAACATCAGCCTGCTGCTTTTAATTCTCCATGGTCATCCCGGTTGGCTTCTGGTATTCTGTATACAAGATACTTTTTTTCAAACTTCCTCAGTGAGTATTTCACCTCAGTAGGCCTTTGCTGTCTGTGCAGTGAATAGCAAGGAATATAATACATTTATGCTTGATTTTCTCTTACTGTACTTATTTTGCTGAACATTAGACTAATTGTGGTGAGCGTAAATCAGAGCCTTAGAGATTTTGTATGTGACAGGATTGTGGGTTAGCACATTTTCCCCATCGGGGCACTGTATAAGTCTTAACTGTTTCTGTATTTAACAGTTCCAAATGCATTTTTAAAGAATCTTAACTTTCCATAAGCTAATCAATGGCATTTTTTTCCGTAGCATTTGGCCATAGAGTGTCACTGGTCTCAGAGAGCTGCAGTTATTGGAGATGTCATTCAGGTCTACAGTGGCAGCCACGGGAGAACCATTGTCTTCTGTGAGACCAAAAAGGAGGCGAATGAACTGGCTCTGAATGCTTCAATCAAACAGGTATTTTATCATGTGTATTAAGTGACAAAACCTGTCAGAGAAGTATCAACCCTATGTTGAGTAAGTTTTAAAGAGAATTTCAAAGTGCATAGGGCAGGCTTTTGTGTGTGATAGGATTTTACTCTTTCTCCTGGACATAAAAGAAAAATTGTAGATTTGAAACAGCCAAGCATTGCATAGATGGTGTGGATGGCAAATTAGGGTAGGGTTTTCATATGTGACAGTAATTGGATGTAGAGCTGAGACGCACATGGCAGTTCTGCTTTCCTGCTGTTAAAGGCCTTTAAAGTATATGAATAACTGAGTACATATTGTAAGACAGCTAAAATATAAACTTGGGTAATTAATTTCTTCTTCTACATCTTGCCACACAGTACCTTGTCAAATACCAAGATGCTGTACCCAAAACTGACCATAAAATGGAGCACTGTCTTGGATTTTGGTATGGTTCTAAAATAATACTGTATTTCAGGATTGCCAGTCATTGCATGGTGACATTCCTCAGAAGCAAAGAGAGATCACACTGAAGGGTTTTAGAAATGGTTCATTTAAAGTTCTGGTTGCAACCAATGTCGCTGCCCGTGGTTTAGATATCCCAGAAGTTGATCTGGTTGTACAAAGCTCACCACCAAAGGTAAGAGACTGTTAAATTGGATGTCTTATAATAATCTGTAGTCTTGTTTTCAAGTGGTGTACACTGACACCTGAGGGTATTGACTGCGCAGAGTTCAGCAGCAGTGTGGTGCCTGAGGGAGAGAAATGTCCAGATATGTAGAAGTAGTTTCTCAGAGGATTTTTTTGGGAGTGTCTCAGACCCTAGTATATTTAAAGATTATTATTTCCTTAAACTGGTCTCTTATGAGGGCTGTTCAGAGTTTTCCCTTGGGAGCTGGGTGTGGTGACTGCAAGGCTGGCAGCAGCAAGGAACAATTACTCTCTTGAGTGGAGTGGATGTGAGGTACAGACCACAACCCTGAGAACTGAAATCGAGATTGTAAACGTGTGGTGACGCATAAAGAAAAGTTGATTCACGCTCATGGCTCTGGTCTTCAAACCATGATTTTTAGATGATTATGGAAAAGCATATTTGGTCGATATTAGTGAAACAATGTTTTCTGATACAATTCTGTGATGCAGTTACTGTGCATTGTTCAGGCTTAACTGTAATGGCTTCTACAAGTTCTGTGGATGCAGTGAATTGATGAAATGAGAGTGAATTAGGTGACTCATAGGCCCTCTGTTTCTGAAGGATGTGGAGTCCTATATCCATCGATCTGGGCGCACAGGTCGAGCTGGCCGGACTGGGATCTGTATCTGCTTTTACCAGCGAAAGGAGGAGTACCAGTTAAGACACGTGGAACAAAAAGCGGTAAAGTACAGTTTTCCTCTAATTGCAAGACTCCTAATTTGTTCAGTTACAGAGTGCAGTTTATAAAGCACCCGGAAGGAGGATCAGGTGCCTTGAGGAGGGTGGGTGCAGTGTCATTTACTGTGGAGCAGGGAGAGCACTGCAGATTCTGACACCCACACTTGTTTAGTGAATACCAGTAAGGTTGTCCTTGTGGAAATGAGAAAAAACTCGCAGTATTTCAGTGTAGTGTTCAGCCTGGTTATCATCTGATCAGAGATGTGCATATGTGCTGCTTTCCTGAGAACTGTTGCTTGCAGTTTTGCACTTTGTGCAGTGTTCCATATGGTAATTTCCTCAACAATTAAATATGTCCTTCTGATGAGATGGTTTATTCCTGGCACATAAAACTGTGTTACATTTAGACTAAGGCTTTGTAATTTATCAGACTAAAAGTAGTAATTTAGAATTTGTAGGACTTTCTTTCCCCAGAAATGTAGCGAAATGGTCTCTGTTTTCAGTCTAAGGTCACTGAATCATTTAAGTTGATCTTCAAAGTGTTACTTGTTTTCCTGTGAGTTTAACCTTACAATTTTCATGAGGAAAAACTGGAAATCAAAAGGTGAAAATAAGAAGAAAAATAACAGACTTAAATGCTTGCTGTGTTGGGAGTTCGATACTGCTTCTTTAGAACTGAGTTATTTACGGTCTGCAATTTTTATTTGTCTTTTGCCTTTAAAATTTCAGGGCATTACATTCAAGCGTGTTGGCGTTCCTACTGCAACAGACATAATAAAGGCTTCCAGCAAAGATGCCATGAGGTGTGTTTGGGGACTTAAGCCCCGTTGTATTTTCCTGCCTTCCTAGTTCTGAAGGGCTGTTTGAATTGTTCTTTAATGTCTCTTTGAACTTTCTGAACACTGTTGAAATCTTGGACCGCTGTGGTTTTTTCTATTCCAAAGCCTGCTGGTGTATAAATTATTAAATTTTTGTTTGTTTTAACTACTTAGGTGCCTGGATTCTGTTCCTCAGACTGCTATTGAGTATTTCAAAGAATCTGCTCAGTTGCTAATAAAAGAAAAGGGACCAGTTAATGCTCTGGCTGCAGCTCTGGCCCATATTTCGGGTGCTACTTCCATTGAGCAGCGCTCACTGCTGAACTCGGATGCGGTAAGGAAGGGGATGTGCCCTAGTGCTTGCCTTGAGTCTGGAAAGAAACAACACACCTCTGTGTTGTCTGAATAGGGAATTATTTGTCTCCTCATTATGTTGTTTGAGAACTATACTTAAGCCACAAGGAACTACTGATTTTGTTAAAAGCAGCATTATAGTGACTGTAAAGATACTTGATGCCCTGTAGCAGTACCTACTTGAAGATATAGTTAATAAAGTGTAAATTGGCAGGTTTCTGAAGCTTATTTCTCTGCTCGAGTGGAACATGCCCCATTTCTTTTTAGGGATTTGTTACAATGATACTACGCTGCTCTGAAGAAATAAACAACATGAGCTACGCCTGGCGGAGACTGCGGGAAATGTTGGGTGATGATGTTGATCGGAAGGTGAACAGAATGTGTTTCCTCAAGGGAAAAATGGTGAGGTTTTGTTTTGTTTCTTTGATACTGGGCTTTTCTGATTGCAGCCTTTTCTTGGCAAGTGTCAAGGGAGATACTTGATCTTTTTTTCTGTTCCAGGCACTGTTGATAATGGGCCTCAATCTGTTTTTTTAGTGCTTAGGGCTCTGCTGACATGCTCAGGGATAATGCATGGCTATGGGGATAGCAGAACAGGTAAAAGGTATGAGGCATTAATGACTGTGCCTTAATGACAAAACAGAAAAGCATTTCTTAGCACAGTCTGATAGTGCCTGCCTGTCGGGGTAGATTTGTGGGCTCTCTTGTTTTTAGTTGCGGTCATTTAAAACGCTTTCTTTGTATGTATTAAAGTGATACTTTCTTTTTAGGGTGTGTGCTTTGACGTTCCTGTGGCAGACCAAAAAGAAATAGAGGTATGTTGATTGCAAATTCTGGGTACAGCAGGCTGAAGATGAAATTGGCAGGACTGGGTTAGACTGAAAACATGCAGCCTTTATCCTACTTTCCCTAGTGGCCAGAGGGATGGCTTGGAAGAAAGTGAAGAACAAGCTCACGCTGTTTCTTTTCTAAGGCATTCCCCTGTGACCGAAAGTCTGTAACTTGCAACTTTTGCACTGAGAAAAGTGGTGCTGGATTCATCTTTGTAGGCAGCAAGCTTTATTCCCCTTTTCTCTATTTCCTGTCACCTGTTTTCACCTAGAGTAAAGTGAATTCAGATTTTTTGCTTGGTAGCCATAAGTATTATATGCCAAAATTACTGATTTCCTTCAGTTAGAAGCTCGAATCCTGTATATCAGCTTGCAATTTTACCTTTTCAGTCGAGCAAATGTAATCATTATTACATGCCCTTTATTTGTATTCCTAGAATTTAACTTGCTGTGTCCAACTTCATTCTGATAGGCAAGGTGGGAAGATTCAAAACATTGGCGTTTGTGTGTGGCGACTGAATTACCAGAGCTGGTAGAATCCATACGAGGAGGAGGAGGAGGAGGAGGAGGGAGTGGTGGAGGAAATGGCCGAAGCTTCTCAAGCTCCAGGAACGGTCGGCGTGGTGGCTCTGGTAGAAACAGATTCAGGAGCAGAGGCCAGAAACGAAGCTTCAGCAGAGCGTTTGAACATTAACTTCAACAATCCAGAAGTGAGAAAAAAATGGGACTGAAGTATTTTATATTACATTACACTAGGCTGTTTCTGTGTGTTTGTACCATTGGGGAAAATACTTCATTAAGTTTTTTTGGTTTTTTTTNGAGCGTGGCAGCAGGAGCCCTTGAAAGAAAAATAAATCTATCTGTTTTTTGTTTCGTGGATTTGCAATGAAGCTCTTCTTTCCCTAAAACTTAATATTTTAGTTTCCTTCCCACATTGTGACTCCTTATAAAATAGTGGTAGGAAAGGCACTTTCCAAAGCATGAGGGGAAGCCTCATGGAAGAGCAAGAACTCTGAGGGAGACCCGTAACCCTGTGAGGGTGCTGCAAAATGTGGAATATATAAAGGTTATCATAGCTACGGATGTTCTCCAGTGTAAGATCTTAGTGTATTTTCAAGCCTCATCAGTGGAACAGATAGCAGCGACCCTTTCTGAAGGACATCCTGGAGCTAACAAGTTTCAGGATGAAGTAAATGACTACGTTGATGCGGGTCTATGTATATATTGTTGGATTGGTAAAATATTCAATGTCCACGAAAGACGCCTACCTCGGGGATCCTCTACCCCTTCTCCTGAGCACGTGGAGAAGTTAGCGGGGATTACTGGACTTGTATGGAGAGCTCTGAGCAATCCCTGTAAAGGGGCTCAATGTCCGCGTACGAACGATGGCGCTGCCGCATTTTCCCCACGCCACCGAGCTCCTGGCCTTGCGCGGCTCTGAAATCACGAAGGACTCTCCCGAGTGTGTCATTATTGCACACCGAAGAACGAGCCGGGTTTTGTGGGTACGAGTGGCGGTCCGTGGAAGGAGCGGGCCGCGAGCAGCGCTCCGTGAGGAGCCGCTGGCGGCGGCGGAGCTGACGGAAAGGGCCGGGCGGGCCGGCGGAAGGGGCGGGCCGGCGGCTGCATGGGGGCCGTGTGGGCTC
>VWZN01014808.1:349630-384731 GCA_013396955.1 Regulus satrapa
CCCTCCGTGTGACCGCGCTTACCCTGCAGCAGGAGGAGACGCCGGAGAAGAAAGCGAAGGGGCAGGTGAAAGCGAAGCGGCGTGGTAAGGCTGAGCAGGTGCAGCCCGAGGAGAGCGGGCTGGGGGACGGTGACTTGGAGCCGCCCGTGCCCAAGAAGACGAAAAAAGTCAAGGAGAAGAGCAACGGTGTGGTAGGAGAGAGCGACGCGTCCCAGCACGCGGTGAAAGCAGCCTCCGCTGTGAGCGACAGCGTGGCATCGCCGGCTGCCCAGAGCGGGGCTGCCGGAGAGCAGGACGGTGACGGCGAGGTAGGGATGCTCTGCAAGCAAAGCCTTTGTCTCGGTTAATCAACGTTCTGCTAGTAATTAGTGGGCTTAATAACACTTTCTGCGCGCTTTGTGGAGACTTGAGCTGCGAGGTGTCTGTCACAGGCACCTTTTGCCCCGCTCCTTCCCGCTCCATCCCGCCCGGAGCCGCTCTCCTCTCCCCACGTGCTTCCCCCCCACTTCTCACACAGAAGTGCAAGGGGGCCCTGTGTAGGGCCATTCTGTGACTAGTTTTGTGTCTAAGGCGGGAATATGAATCAAGAGGGTGCTTTTTGTACCTCAGGTGTAACGGTGTGACCCTATTGGATCTCTAAAGTAAAAGCCAAGTTTTGGGTTACAAGTGTTTACTCGCGTGTGAAGTTCAAAGCTCTTTGCATGGCGTATCGCATGGATGTCTTCTACAGGAAAAATCTTGCTTTGCACAGTGAATTGTGACACCGGATATGTTTTGTTGTGAAAAACAGCTTTCTCATGGTTTTAGTGGACTCTAATTAAGATCTTTAACAAATAGTTTCTGTTTCCTGACTTGTCAAGCATGTGTGTGCAAGTGCCTAGATCAGAAGGGTTTTCTTTCTCATTGAATAAAAAGGCGGTATCTGGTTAAACTGTGATTGTAAAGCCAATGCTCAGCTTTTATTGAGTGACTGTGTAGTGTATGTTTTGTGCTCATCTTGGAGGACTACTGTTCATTCTGTTCTATTTCTTTCTAATCTTATTAGGAATTGACAGAAGAAGCAAAAGAAGGCGCGTTCTCTAATTTTCCTCTCTCACAAAACACCATCAAACTTCTCACAGGTTAGTTCATTTCGGTAAACATTTGGTCAGAATTGCGCTCTGTTACCTGCATAAGCCAAGTGTAAGTAGTCCTAAATTGTTCTACCTTTGTATTGTTAGAGTGGCATGAGCAGTCACTGTGGACTCAGAGAATCTGCTGTTGTCAATAGAAAAGAGTTTTTTGATTTGTTCAATTTCAGAGGCCTTAAGATGAGATGATTCTTCTATGGAGTGGTTATTCCTAGAGACACATTTCTCATCAGCATCCTGCTGTATATCTTTACTTCTGTTCCTGCTACAGAAGTAAAATTATGTCTGTTGTGGTTATAAGTAATAAGTATAGGTATAAGTTATATTTTACAGAAGTAAAGTTATGTCTGCTGTCTACAGTATTGCTCCTTAGACAAGCCTAATGGAGTTTTGTATATGAAGACTATTTGCCTTGTGTGAACAGGTTGTGTAGGGTTATTCTCATCCTTTGGGGCATTTTCACATCTCTATGATGAGTTTTGTTGAGAAAGTAATTGCTGTAGGGTTCTTGTCCTGTGCGTTGATTAGATGTGGAATTCTTGTTTGTCAAAAAAAATTCTCATTGCTTTATGTCTTTCTTGCTCAAAAGTTTCTTTTGGATGGGTTGTTTCACTTCCACTGTGCAAAATCTCTGAATATTTTGAAACAAACTCCATCACCACCTTGCCTTTAAAACCCAGCTACCGCAAAACCTTGAGCTGTATCAGAAAAAAAACATATTGGGTTTTTTCCTTCCTCTCCTGTTGTCTTAAACTGTACATCACAAAGAAGACTGTATTTCATTGTGGATACTCAACACTCACTGTGTGTGGGGGTGGGGTATCTTTTGATGTGCAGTAGGAATAAAACATAAAGACATATGGTTTTCTCCTAAGTTGCGATTTCTGTTGTGTGCAGGACTTGAGGTGATGTGCCCTGCATATTTGGGCAATTTATGTGGGAGGGCTTCTAACTGTTAGTTCACCTTTTAGAAAAACCTCTTTCATTATTTTACAGCTCGAGGTGTAAAATACCTGTTCCCTGTGCAAGTGAAGACTTTCCAGCCCATTTATGATGGCAAAGATGTAATTGCTCAAGCTCGAACAGGAACTGGGAAAACCCTTTCTTTTGCTCTTCCATTGATTGAAAAACTTCAGAGTGTCTCACAGGATGGGAGAAGAGGCCGTGCACCAAAAGTAATTTACACTTAAGGGTTTGCACCGAAACCTTACAGCATGGAAGGTTTTGACAGTGATTTTACTGTTGCTTGGGTTTTTTCCATTGAGGATTTCTTTATCCTTTTCAGGTTTTTGTAATAGTGAATGCTTTGCTCAGGTCAGGAGACAGAGTGTGACAGAGTTTTGCAGCATCCCAATAATTACACATTTTGTGTTTGGAGTCCCCTGTGACTTTAGGCAAAGTAAGGGCAAACAGTCAGAGCACTTCAGCAGTGTCTAAGGAACACCCAGGCTGCTGTCTTTGGGCACGTAGTGTGCAGCTTTGGGGTTTAGCTCTCTGCCTCTTCTAAAATGATGTTTGAGTCACCTGGACTTGACTCATTCAGGTAATTTTTCACTAAAAATTCCATGGTGATAACTGAAGGCTTTTGGGGTTTTTTCCTCCCTCTCATTCTGGATACTCAAGAGATGCAAGTGGTGTTTGCCACAGACAGAATTGGTAACCAGATGCCAGGGATCAGATACCTGTTCCCATGCATTGCAGTGCATCTCTCTGTCATTATTGTATATCTGTCATAGACTGCAGAACTGTATCTACTCTGCAGATTCGTTGCCTGCTTTATCCTTTTGTTTTATTAACTGTGAAGGCCATGTAAATTTGTCTGAAAGATTATAAGAGGTGAATTCAGGTCTTTGTTTTATTGATTCATTCTTAAATAAAATGCTGGGGGGAGAAAAGGAAGGCTGTATGGCTAGAGTGCATCAACGCTGTGTATCTTCTAAAATCTTACTATACCTGATTTAGTGACTGTTCCTATACTTTAGTGCTGAGCTGCACCTCCCTTGCCCTTGGTAATGTTGCTAAAGTGTCTTTTATATTTAACATAGGAAAGAAAATTATCTTTGTTCAAGTCTCAGTTATCTTGTAGCAGTTTCCCTTGTTCCCTCTTGCTGGCTCTGAGGCTCCAGGTGACAGGGAATGTTAATATTGCTGGGATGGTGGGAAGCTGTGGGCATCTCTACAACAAGCATTGAATAAAGGTGGGAATACACGCTGTTTGACATGAAGTAAACTCTTTTCTGCCACACCTTCTCCCAAGCACAGCTGCTTTTTTGTCTGGTTTTCTCTCCCTTCAGGTGCTGGTTCTTGTTCCAACCAGGGAACTGGCCACTCAGGTAGCCAAAGACTTCAAGAATCTCACAAAGAAACTGTCAATTGCTTGCTTTTATGGAGGAACTCCATATAAAGAGCAGCGTAAGTAACTGCCAAGGAATTACTTAGTGGATTGGAGCTGACTTTCTCCAAATGCACTCCATAGATAAAAATGGGCTTTTTGTCCCTTCAGACCTGAAGTTCAGTCAGGACCTCAAATGGTGTGGCTTTCAAATGAAGCACACAGCCTGGGTTGAATTTTAGTTCCAATAAATCTTTATGGAAAAGAACAGTTGTAGTTCTGTGAAATGTCTAGTCCTGTTAATTTCATCTTTATTGTGTTTTTGTGTGGACCTAGACCAGAACTAGGAGACAGTCTACAGAAAGGGGAGAACTGTGTATGTGCCTGTGTGTCTCCAGAGGTAACTGTGACGAAGTTTTACTGGAAAACCGAAGTATTTTCATGTAGTAAAGCTCTGAGGGTTTCTAATATCAGCTGGTTGTTGCTTGGAAATTGGTGTATTTCCCTGTAACTTCAGTGAGGTTTGGCTGGTACTCCTGACAGAGCAGCTAGGACTGCAGTTAACTCCTGTCTGTTAGCTTTGGATGTTGGGCTTTATTCTGAGGTTAAAGGGCAGCAGCTTTTTGCTTCTAAAATGAGAAATGTTGCTGTATACTGCTAACTTTTTATCATGCTCTCTCTTAGCAGTCTGACACTGTCCTTGTTTCTCTGTCTTGCAGTTGATCTCCTTAAAAGTGGCATCGATATTCTGGTGGGAACTCCTGGCCGGATCAAAGACCACATTCAGAACAGCAAGCTGGAACTTTCCAGTGTGAAGCATGTTGTTTTGGATGAAGTGGATCATATGTTAGACATGGGCTTTGCTGAACAAGTGGAAGAAATCTTGGGATTGTCCTATAAAAAAGGTGAACTCAGATGCCAGGACAGTAATAGATAGGGAGCAATGCAGAAAACACATAGTTATGCTACTTGGAAAACTTCTGGTGCACCTCTAACCTAAATCCTTTGTGTGATGCTAGGAAAGGCAAGGTAGAATTGGAAAAGACTCAAAGAGAGGTGACAGAAGGCTGAAGGGCTGGACTGGCATCTCTAGAAGGAGTGAAAAAAAAGGGAAAAAGCAGCAAACCCAACTACCTGAGCCCTAGTGTTCCTCATCCTGAGAGAGGCGACTTGAGCAGAGGGTTAGGGTTATGGTCTGTCTGTCCACTTGTCATCACACAAAGCAAACAGCTTGGGAGTGTTTGCTCTTTTCTAGTGTAGTGGGTGTTTAGCAAAGCTGTCAGGTACCAGCTATGAGGTTACTACCAGAAGGAGGTTATTTTAATGTGTGAAACTCCTTGCCACATTTCACTAATTGCCAGAGTTTTAGAAAAGGCTCAAATTACTGGAAGTAGAAATCTCAATGATTACTAAGAGCAAGACTTCTCACTATGGCTTTGAAAGCCACAAAAAGCTGATTGTTTGCTTTTAGTGTTCCTTCACATCTTGTACAGACTTAGTGCACGTAGAAACCTGTCAGCGTGAGAGCAACTTCTGCTTTTTTTATCACTCTCAAGTGTCATGGTCTGTTGTGATGTCTGAAGTCGATGGCTTTTCCCTCCAGGCTCCGAGAACAACCCGCAGACATTGCTGTTTTCTGCAACCTGTCCACGATGGGTTTATGATGTAGCAAAAAAATACATGAGAGATGAGTATGAACAGATTGACCTGATCGGAAAGAAGACTCAAAGGACAGCCACAACTGTGGAAGTGAGTTGTTCTGCTGCAGAGAGTGCAGGTCCTGAGAGCAAGTGGCCTTGATAAAATGAGTTATGCATTGATTTTATAAATGGGCATGTGGAATGACTTTTCACATAGTTGACACACAGATTTTATAAGCAAAGCTTTCGTGTGGGGGCTGTCATTTGCAAGCTTAAAACAAATTGAAGTGCTTTTTTTTATTCATTACGCCTGTCCTGTGTGTGGCTTCTTTCCCAAACAGCATTTGGCCATACAGTGTCGCTCATCTCAGAGAGCAGGAGTTCTTGGGGACATCATCCAGGTCTACAGTGGCAGCCGTGGGCGGACCATTGTCTTCTGTGAGACCAAAAAGGAAGCCAATGAGTTGGCTATGAATGCTTCACTCAAACAGGTACCAGGAGAGCAGTGGCTGGGGTAGGCAGGGGCTGAATGCCCTGAAATAAATTGGAGGTTGCAACTGGGTGGAGAAAATTGTTTCTCTGGGTGGTTTTAAGGTCCGTGAAAGTGGCTTCTAAGAATTAGACTTTGAAGTTAAAATATCTTTTTGACAGAGATTATGAATTTATTCTTTTTGGCTTTAAAACGGTGCTGGATACCGATCAATAGGAAATACACCTATCCTGCTGAATAACCAGGAGATAATAATTATTGTAAGGAATAGGAGCTGGTGTAGTGGACATGTCCCATCTTCTCTTAGGGTGCTTTTTGGATTCCCATCTCTTAATGGCATTTGGTCTCTGAACAAGTCGTTCAAGCAAATCAAACTAATACATAGAATAAAATGTCTTGTTGCCCCTGGAAGGTTTGCCAAGGGTTTGTTTGGAACACAGGTGATCTTTTGTGCTTGCTTGAATTTTTCTGAATGTGAGGAAAAGTCAGCATATTTTTTAGAGAAAGTCCTGTTTGATACTAAATACTGATTTATGGAGAGCGAGCAGTGGTGGGAATATGTGGTTTGCCTAGTATTAGAGAAATCCTATACCATCCACACTGAAAACTTGCAGCAATGATTTCTGCCTGTTCACCATGCTGCTTTCACAGTAAATCCCAGAGAAAGATCAGACTAAGCAGGATGCTTTATATTCCTTTGGTATCAGCTATGTCATTATTTTCTATTGCTCTGCACAGTGTTTTGGGGTTTGTGGTAAATCTTCATATGCTGCAGCCCAGATTCCCACTGAATGTCATGTTACTGGCTTGTTGCACTGACAGGATGCCCAGTCCTTGCATGGTGACATTCCACAGAAACAGAGGGAAATTACATTAAAGGGCTTCAGAAACGGTGTGTTTGAGGTGCTGATTGCAACAAATGTAGCTGCCCGTGGTTTGGATATTCCTGAGGTTGACCTTGTTATACAGTGCTCACCACCAAAAGTAAGTCATTAGAGGAAACTGAAATTGTATTAAATATTTTTTGTGTGTGTGTGCGCCAGAATGGTGGGTTATTTCTGTTTCATCAAAAGTATATTCTGTTCCAATTCACAAATTAGGTGAATTTTTGTAAATGCCAGGCCTAAAATTTTGGTGTAACTATGAAATTTTACCGTTTGAGCTTTGATTAAAGTATTAGGTTTTGTTTACTCTGGAAACTCATAAGATAGGTTTTGACATTGTACAAGTTTTTGGAATATTTTTTCTGGATGCTGCTGAGTTTCGTAAAAATTCAAAAATATTTCTGCTGCTTTTTTCATATTTTGAAACTCCAGTGGAGCTTTTCATTTTACAAAATTAAAATGTCTATCAGAGTGTTGGTTAAAGCTGAGCAGCATACTTTGGGTGGAGGAGCACATGCAAACCTGAGTGGTTTATGTGTAGTTATAAGTTTGGGTATAAACACATAATGTGTCGCTCCTGAGGCTTCTGAATTTGAATTTAGCTTGAGTTTGGAATATCAGCAGTTCAAATAACACGAGGTTTTCTCTTGTTGACCCGAATCTGTGAAGGATGTCGATTCCTACATCCATCGTTCTGGACGCACGGGTCGAGCTGGCCGGACGGGCGTCTGCATTTGTTTGTTTCAGAGAAGAGAAGAAGATCTTCTGAAACAAGTTGAGCACAAAGCGGTGAGTTGTGCCTCAGACCTCTGCTTAAGGAAATTATCCAGCCCCTAAAAGGACCCAGCAACTCTTATTTAGACTTTGTAATCATGAGTTGCTGAGTCCAGAATGGGACTCTCCAGTCCCGCAGACTAGTAGGCCTGAAGTGCTGCTGTGTGATGTTTGTGTTTCCATATCAGCCTGCTCTTCTTGCATTGCCCGAGCTTTCCCTTGCTGGCAGTGTCCTCTGTGGGTGTCAGCAGGCTGGGACAGCAGTGCATGAGGCAGACCGTGCCTCGCATCACAGTCTGCGCGTACGTTGGAGCGAAGTAGCTCCAGATTAACAAAACTGGGAACCTAAAAGCTTTATTTTAGCTTTAGAAATGACTTAGTAAAGAGTATGGTGGTCTTGCAGACAGTAAGTAGAGATCTCAGTAATTCAGATAGGATTGAATTATAAATTGATTTGTTTTCTTGATTTCAGGGCATTACCTTTAAGCGGGTAGGTGTTCCCTCTGCTACAGATGTAATTAAAGCTTCAAGCAGTGATGCCAAAAAGTAAGTTTATTTGCCTGTTCTTAAAAAAGGTTTAGAGATGTTGTTGCTCTAAATACTTAGAGCGTAATGCAGAGTTTCAGGGGATCAGGCCTGTATGTGAGCATGGCTTTGCCTGTGTTGTAGAAGCCAGCTGCTTTTGTGTATAGACAACATAAGATGGTATCAGTAAATCTGTGCGTGCTGAACACACACCTTTTTGTAGAACGTAATGTTCTTGAAGTTTTTGCAAAAAACTAACTTTTGTTTATAAAATCAACAATCAGCGACAGAAGAGGGAATTACTGTCATGAGGGGAAACTGACTGTGTCTGCTCAGATGATGGGGTGGAAGCAGTGTGCAAAAAGCAAGGCTTGGTATAACGAGGAGTTACTCTACAGTTGTGAGGGTGTTTTAGCCCTGCCTCGTTTCTTAGTATTATTTCTGACCGTTGTGGCTTTTGTTCCATCCACGTAGTAGCTCTGTTTACATTTGCTGCCCCTGTGGTGGAAATTGCCTTGAAGCAGATTATGATGATTGGGGAGGATTTGACCAGTGTAAAGCAGACGATGGGCATGGTGCTGTGTACTGAAAAATGACGGGGGGAGCTGTTGTACCAGAAACAGCATCACAGAAGTAGCTGTTCTTATTTTCCTATCTTTCTTCCTTCCCCCCAATCTTTCCCAGAAATAACCAGTTTAAGGGTATGTCTTAAATTTATCTTAATCTCCTTAAACCCATCCTGTGTCTGTGTAGGCTGCTGGAGGCCGTTCCTCCCTCTGCAGTGGACTACTTCCGAAAATCAGCGGAAGAGCTGATAGATGAGAAGGGGGCCGTGGCTGCCCTGGCCGCAGCCCTGGCGCACATTTCGGGGGCAGCTCACATCCAGCAGCGCTCCCTGCTCAACTCGACAGCCGTAAGTGACGATGCACCCGCGCCAGCGAGGGGGGGTGCGTGAACTGCTCGTGTGGGGATCCCCTTGCCGGGCTTTTTCAGCTGGGTTTCTGAGCTGCTGTTACTCGCAGGCTTCTGCTGTGTTGCTTGCTCCTTAGCTGAAATCAGTTCTTCCCGGAAGAAATGTGAAATCAGTACATTTTCTTGTGTTAAAATTTAAAGAATTTCTCCAGAGACTGAAGTGACAGAAGACTTTGATGGTCTAAGAAAATTTAACTAATGACATTTTACAAGTAGCAAATAGATTTGTCTGTGCTATTGGAGTTTTCTTCTTATCAGGAGCCTTCTACATTTGTCATATTGCACGTATAGCATGTGATTGCCTGATCCCAAAGAGGTCTTGACTGAAGAAGAGTACAGCACTTTGTTTTTCTGATGCATGTAGGGAGAATGTGGACCCAGGTGATTGTGTGGTAATGCAGTTTTGAACTGTGGTTCTTGGATCAGTTCAGGGTTTTTTGATCTGTTTCCTAGCGGTGGGTTTGACCAAGTTTAGCTTTGTTAAACATTTTTCTCTGTTTCCTGCAGGGCTTTGTGACCATGGTGCTGAAGTGTTCGATAGAGATGCATACCATGGGCTATGCCTGGCGGGGGCTGAAGGAGCAGCTCGGGGAGGAGGTCGACAGCAAAGTGTCTGCAATGCGTTTCCTCAAGGGGAAGATGGTAAGATGGCCCAGCCTTGGGAGTGAAGGGATTCGGGGCTTTGTGTGTGTTCACATGGAGCCACTTTGTGCAGAGATTGAGGCTGGAGCTCTGCAATATGGGTACAGAACATTAGTACTGCACTGTCACTACTCAGTCTCATTTCTCAAGAAATGGTAACCTGAGTATGCTGTTTATGTGTATGGTGTTGGAAAAAAAGGGTGTTAGTATTAGTTGAGTGTTTTTAAAAGACTTATTAGAGACATTACTCCTAAATATGATAATGCAGGAATTGCATCCTAAAAAAAAAAAACAAACATCAGAAATATGTATGTAGAGGGATTGGTTATTGAGACCTTTATTCTTTCATTGTAAATTTGTGCCTCTTTTTTTTTGTTTTTTTTTGTTTTCTTAGGGTGTGTGCTTTGATATCCCCGTTGATGAACTGAGTAATATACAGGTATGTTTGTGTAACCAGAGCTGGCTTCAAAACCTGGTGATTTGAAAATTGGCAACTGCCATATAAGATGGTGTATGGGGTAGTTCAGGAGATTTGTGGTTTAATAAGGATTTTTGCATAGGCAACAGAGTGATTAGAAAGAACACAACATAGTCATTAGAAAACACCCTGCCATGCTTCTTCTCATTTCTGTTCTCATGATATTACCTGATTTCATTAAACAAAATTCTGTGGTCTTGGGCTGGTCTGTCTTTTGGCCTGTCCAGTGTATTTGAGAGTTCACCCATTTTCTGTCGACTTTGTTCCCTGTTGTCCCTTGTGATTGTATATCCTCTGTCACAGGACTGTGAGTGTCTCCCAGGGGGGATCTAATGGCCCATTTTTGGCAGGGGTGGGGTTTGTCTGGAAACGCCTTTGCATTCTGTGTTGCTTCTGATGCTGCAGCAGTCTGCCATCTGCTTCCTTTGGTCTTGTTTCAGGAGCAGTGGAAGGACACGCGGCGCTGGCAGCTCTCTGTGGCAAGTGAGTTGCCTGAGCTGGAAGAACATCCCCAGGAGGCGGGACGAGGGTTCTCCAGGTTCGGGAACAGCAGGCAAGGAGACTTCAAGAGAAAGAGCTGGTTCAAGAGTGGGAATCGGGGACTTTAACAGAACGCTCGTTTAACCTCTGCTACAGATAATGGGACTGAGCTGAATTTTATGAGACAGTAAAAGCCTGTTAGACACTCCTTTTTGTCTTTATTCCTTGCTAAAGCAGCCTGTCTTTGAGGATGGTGAAAAATCACCTTTGCTGAAATGACTGGGCTTTTTTGGAGATATTTTTTTCCCTGCCCAGCAAAAAAGTAGCTGCTGCCTGTGAGGGCGTCCGCGACCCAACGGTGTGCCTGGAAACTCACCACCGCGAGGGAAGAAAATGAATCCAAACACGGACAGCGACCACGCCTCGCCTCTCCAGCAGCGTTAAAAGATCGGGCTCTAAAATAAACCATTTTCAGACAAACCGGGCGCTTCTCGCGGGGCTGCGGTGTCCTCCGAGCCGCCCCCCGTTCTCTCCTTCCCCGGCGGCGCCGCCTGAGGGCGCGGCCATGGCGGCGGGGGCGGGGCNGGAGGTGAAGCAGCTGCTGAGCGCCGCCGAGGAGGGCGGTGAGGCGGTGCTGGCCGTGCGGCGGGCCGTGCTGGAGTACGAGCTGGGCGTCAACCACACGGACACCGAGGAGCTGTCGGCCGGCGAGGAGCACCTGCAGCGCTGCACGCAGCTCCTGGAACCGCACCGCCTCTCCCCGGACTGCGTGTCCCTCTACATCCAGGCCCAGGTGGGCTGGGAGGCGGCCGGGGGGCTCGGGGCCTGTGCCGGGCGCTCTCTGCAATGGGCTGCCCAGGGAGCCGCGGCGCTCGTTCGCCCGCAATAAACGCGGCAGCCCTGGCCTGTGGATCTTGCTGGAAGGAATCGTTCACAGGTGGCGGCTGCTCGGGGGGTGCTCCTCTGTTCTGAGCCTCCTGCCTCTGGGTTGTGCAGAGCATCTTGAAATTTATGTTCTCATTGAAATTGGGTGTTGATAGAGCAGCGTGCTCTTCTGGACAGAATCTGAGACAAAATTTGTAAGAGCTGTGCAAGAATAAATTAGAAAAAGATCTCGCTACGCCCGAGTTTATTTGCGGTTCCTTAACTCATTGGTTGCCAGAGTGATGTTGGGAGATGCTTTTATCGATGCATTATCCTGAAACGATAAATTGTTTGTTTTTCAGCATTGCCTGTTACATTTTAAGCTATTACATTTTGTCCCCGATGGGTATATACGGTTTTGTTGGTGTCTGAAGTAAAAATATTTTCTCTTTATTCTGAAGAAGGGAATGCTACTATCAGAATTAGTTCTTGCTGCGTGAAGATTGACGGGAAGGCCTTTACCTCGTCACTCTGTCTCGGTAGCTGGTGTGTAGTTAGGTATCTGACTCTAGACCGTGCATGAAATAGAGCAGTTATTTAGATATCTCTGTCAGAAGTGGTTGCCCTAATTAGAGAAGGCTCCATAGCGCTTCCTCATCAAACTGTCAAGGAATTGTGGGCTGACATGGAAAGGTGCCGATGAAAGGATGACTTGTCTTACACTGGTTGAATTAGCTGAGCTGTCTGGAACAGTGAGGTTACATCTTGTCCTTCACTGAGGGGGTTTGGATACACTGCTACAAATCTGTTACCCTTTGTAAAGTGAGGAGATTGCTCCAGCTGGAATGAGATAAGATCTTCCCCCACCTTCCAGGGGAGGTGTGGCTCAGGCCCAGAGATTGCACTGCACTTCTGAATTGGTGTGCTGGAAAGCAGCTCTTCTTTCTTTCAGCCCACAGTCTGCCTGGACCCTCAGTGTGCAGGGGCCTTCGGGAGGCAGCAGGATCAAGTTATGCATGTGAAGTCCAGCGGTGATGGCTCTGCTGGTACCCAGCGCTGTCCTGGGGTGTGGAGCTGAGCACAGCGCTGGGAAATGAACCCTCAGCCCTCGGTCCCAAGGGCTCTAACAGGCTCAAGGACTTAATTTAAACCACTGCTGATTTAAAGGCAATGCTGATCATCAGTGGCAGTACTTCTCCAGCTTCTGCAAAGTCTGGAGTGTCAGTTGCCACGGCACTGACTGCTCCTCTCTAGGAAGAAGCAGTCCTTTTTCCTGCTAGGCTTCTTTCTTTAGCCCCGCTTCTGATTTCTGAGCTTTTGCATAAGATAAGATCGTGTTTCCCAGACTCTGTCTAATGGAATCTGGTCTGTTCCACTGCTTGGCCTTCGGCAAAGTGTTTCAGTTCATAAACAACATGTGATGTGCTTTCTTATAAAAATAGTAGAATGGAAGTGAAAGGGATCACGGGACTGGCATACATTCTAATTATTTTGAAGGGTTTGGGGGATTTTTTAGCCCTCTTGAGTTTTGTCTAGGATTTAAATTAGCACATCAGACATCGATTATTATTAACACTTTTATCTTATTAATAAAATATGAGGCACTTTTTGTCAAAGTTGGGTTTCCAGATGCAGTAAGTTGCTATGTACGTTGCTTTAACTTAAGTTTGAAGGCAGTAGTTTATAATTTCTGGATCTCTGATCAGGAAAAAATGTGCTAGGAATGGATGCTTGTGTATTTTCAACAACAGAAAAGAGATGAGAAGCACCTCTTTTTTATAGAGTCGTGTTAACAAATTTCTGATTTCTTCTCTCTCTTTCTGGTATCTGTATGTGATGTAAAAGCTGCATGAATTGGATGCAGAACATACTCTGTGGAAGAAGCTCATTTGAACACACTAGTCCTTATCTAGCAGAGTAAACAGATAAGGACTGTGAGGTGCATTTTTTATGTGCAATTTGCTGTGTGAAAACCCTTTTTAACAGCTCACAGTGAAATGTGTGGGCAGAATTTCTGCTTTTTGAAATCCATTGTGTTAGAACACGCGCATATATAAGGGTGAAGACTGATCAATTGTTTGGGGAAAAAAAAAGTCTAATGTAAACAAGATGTGACTATTTTTTTTTGTTTTACCTTTAGAACAATCTGGGGATCCTGTGGTCTCAGAGGGATGACATTGAAACTGCACAGACGTACTTGGAATCCGCAGAAGCTTTGTATAATCAATACATGAAAGAGGTACTGTGTTAATATCGTGGCAGGTCTTGACTTTCACGTGCTGCTTGCAGGTTTAGTAATCTTTGAAATAAACATGCAATGGAATTTTGAGTTTCTGTGCTTTATACTTGCTGCTGTGATACTTTAGGCAAGTGATAGAAGTTGTATAGCTGTATAGGACAAGGCAAATTAGAGCATTCCTTGCTAATTTCAAAATAGAAATTAATTTTGCTCAAAAATAATGGTCCTATTTGAAAGCCCTTCAATAATCCAAAGTTGACGCCTGGTAGAATTTGGATTTTGATGAGGACTATTATTAAATCTTATATTGGAAACACAATAAAAATGTCCATTGCTTTCAGTGGGAAGAGGGAACAAAACTAATATTTGCATGGTTTTCTCTGACTGTGCAGTGTTTCGCAGGGGCAAGTAGTTTAGTTCCATACCCAAGAGGACAATCTCACAGACAGCTAACCCTCTCATGCATATTAAACAACCTTTTGAGCTGTGGATTCTGCTGTGTATCTTACAAAGACTCCCTTGTGCTATTTTTAAGCTCTTTGCAAAGCTGTTCCTACACTGACTTGCCTCAAGGACAGTTTTGGAGTGAGCTAAAAACATTTGTGGCCTTCAAGAAGCAGTAGCTCTTTCTCAGGACAGCTGAATAGGTTGGGCAGACCTTAGTTTCATGGAATTACAGGTTCAGTTCAGGTTTTACCATGAAATTGGTTTAGAGTACTGATTATGCTTGTGGAAGGTTTTAGAATGTGCAAGTCTTTATTGATTGGTTACTGCCCTCTTTCCACCTTTGCAGCCAGTGGCCCTGGTAATGGATCTAGAAGAAAGCCCCATTTGTGCTGAAAAGCTTGTCAGCTCATTTCCAGCCCTATGGATCAGCTGGACTAACCAGAGATATTGCATCTCTCAATTCCTGATGTTTAACGTTGATATTTATACCCAGCCCCAGCTAATCACATGACTTCCAAAAGCTTGTGGTACTTGCTCCAGTGATTATGAAATTAAACTGGTACTATGGTACAGTGGATTAAAGTGCTGCCACGTTTGCACTGTAGACTTCTCTTAGATTTTTGCTAGTAGGGGTTACAGAATGTTTCTTCTGGGCCTTTGCTGCCTGACTAGGGTTATACCTACGTGGTGGTCGCTTGCCACTTACAGTTCAAGGCATTATGTGCTCAAACATAACTGTGCTCTAAGTCTTTCTTTTAGAAGAAACTACAGATTTATACAACAATGTCAACATTTGTCTTTCACAAATTATAAATATGTGAATATACTTTTCTTAACATTCCCCATTTTTAGGCTGTCAGGAAGCCTTTCTGTCAGGGAGCCTTTGGGAAACTGCTGCTGATGGAGACATTTTCCTGTGCTGGTGCATTTAGTTGTTTACTGAGTGGGTCTATTTAACTTACAAATTGGATAGGTTGGTTCCCCCCAAAGCAAAACCAAGGCAAGGAGCTTGGGCTAATGAAGTCCACTTAGAAAGGAGAGTTGGGGTTTTTTGTGAGGATAAGTAAAGGCCTAAGGCTTGACATCAGAGATAGATCTGTAGATACAGGAAGGAGGCAAGAGTTTTGCTTACTGTGTCACTTCAGTTCTTTTCTTTGCAGAAATAGCTCTAGTCTTACCAGAATATATACTGCAAATCTTGTTAGAATGTTTGTATCTAAAGAAAACAAAAGGAAGAGTTATGAAATCACCTCTTAAAATCTAATGAGGTGTAAACAAAACCTCACAGATTAAAGCATCATATACAAAGATCCAAAGGCCTCTGGTAGGTTAAATGTGCTGCAGTTCATTTGTCACTATCTGTTTCAGGTACATTTTTTCATTTTTTAAGATGAGTAAAACACTTCTAGTAAAACAAGTAAGCAAGTCAGTTCAGGGCTTTTTAATGAGAAGTAGCATAAACATAGTATGTGTTCTTCTCTGTAAAGTGAGTGTATTCTCTGCCCTTGTTCCTGTTCCTGCCTAAGTCTGTATTAACTCATGAGAAGTGTTTATTGGAACTGATTTTTATTTGTTGCCTTACTTTCTCTTGGCAAAGAAAGAAATGGCGTTAGGAAAGAGTTAGGCAAGCTGCATACTAACCTGGGCTTTGTTGCTGGCAGACATGCTGGACACCTTCCAGGATGCACTTTGTAATGGGAGAAAAGCTCTCTTTAAAAGATAGTTTCATTTGTGCTTTAGAATTGTTTTAAATTGTTTTAAAGTGTTCTAGAATCGGCACCTGAAGTTACTCATGGGTGCAAAGGAAATGGGGTAAGCACAGTCTAACAGAGCTCTGGCCATAAGCAGTGTTCATCTGTTGGGGTTGCCTGGGAGCTGTCTGGTAACATGATTGACAGCTGTCTTAAGGCAGATTTGGAAACAGCAATGCCAAAAGGTGCATACTTGTCCGTGTAAAGATTCTGACAGAATTCATGATTTAAAGAGCAAAAAATGAGATGGGAACTACTACATTTAATAACTTGCATGCAGGGTATGCCTGATAGGAAGGTTTAGCAGCTTTGGCCTCCAAAACCATCGTGTGTTGTCTCATCTGTCTGTCTGAGTTAATGATCTTGCCAGCTCGTAGATACAGGGGAGTCCCTTTATAGCACTTGGTCTTCACAGCAGCTCTGCTGAGCACTCTGCACTTGGTGTTCTCTGCAGTACTTCCTGCAGGCTGTTTTCTTGCTGCTGCTCAGTGCAGCTGGGCAAACGAATATTTCACACTTGACGGCGTGCTCGGTATGAAACTGATGCCTCAAAAGCCAGTATGTTACTGTACAAAATAAAGATGCCCACTGGTGTGGGAGATCAGACAGCTGCAGAAGCTGAGCCGGGTAGCCCCGCAGGTCTTTTGGCCCTGGTGCAGCAGGAGCCGTGGGAGAGAGAAACTCCAGGCAATAACAGAAGTGAAGATGTCATGTCTGGTCACTCTGACGAGGAAAGAGATAACAAGGGCATTACCAGAGTAAGAAGAATAATCACAAGATTGTGTTTCTAAAGGGGATGGACAAAGGGGGTCCGAGGGGAAGTTTTTTTATGAACGTAGTGACCTATAAGTACTGATAAACTCTGTACTAAACTGGCTTGGCTTTGCTGGCATAAGCAGTGTCTGTCAGGCAATCCTCGCACAGTAGAGTCCTGTAGAACCCAGGCTGAGTACCTCTGGTGCAGGCAGCGTGCATTGCTTTAAAGTGCATAAGCAGAAGTCTCCTGCAAGCTGTGAACCTTGTCATTTGTATGGAATTGTGACTTTCATTTTCTAAATCTCCTGAGTGTTGTGGAATTACTCCAGAGATGTGGCATTGAGATGGGTTGCGTGAATCCTTGTTGAATTTGGGATTGGCAAGTGGGAAATGATGTGCAGCCAGGAGAGGGAGCACTGTGCCACTGAGTAAGAAATGGAGTTTGCTGAATGTGTCATGTACCCTTGCAGGATGGAAATCCTCCCCTGGACCCCAGTGAACATTTCATGGCAGAAGAAGAAAAACTCACAGACCAAGAAAGATCCAAAAGGTGCGTGTTAAGCAGCATACTTACATTATTATTACTTGTTTTGAAATTTCTGAGGGTGTATTTAGGGAGGGAAAAAAAAAAAAGAAATCTAAAGAGACTGTTGTCTTTTTTTCCAGATTTGAAAAAGCCTACACGCATACTCTGTATTACCTGGCACAAGTCTACCAGCACCTGGACATGATTGAGAAGGCTGCTCAGTATTGCCATACTACTCTGAAACGACAGCTCGAGTACTGTGGCTACTACCCAGTAGAATGGGCACGCAATGCTGCCACTTTGTCACAGTACTATCTCTCCAAGGTAATGTATCCAGTGCTTTTCCCTGGAATTGTGCCCTTAATGTAACTGCCCACTAAAACTGTTGTTTGAACAGCTCTTTGAGACAGGGATCCAAGATGAATTGAAAATACGCACTTATGAAACCACAAGTTGTCTTCTGACATGAAGCATCTTCAGGTTTTTTCTGAAGAGGGCACAGTGGCTTTCCTGTGGTGTTGTGATGGCAATAGGGAAGATCAACAGGGATGTAAACAAGAGAAAAGCTCTATAGTTAATGAAACATTAGCAATGACGCAATGTCATGTTCCTAAGTGAACTTCGGGGTTATAATATTTTAAGTTAAAATTCTTTCTTTCATTGTTCTCTTAAAATAAAGTTCGAAAACAAAAAGCATCTGGAGGGCCAAGGGATGGCTTATTGTTTACTATAAATGATTGTCCTTTGCACCTTAGCCTGTGCTCAAGAGCTGTTTGAACCTTTGTGAACATTGAATATGTGAGGTGGTAGCTGTTTGTCACGTGTTGGCTCTAAACAATCTACTGTTAGGATGTGCTTCAGCTTTATTTAGGAATCTCTATATTCCAGACTATTTAGATGCTTTTTTCTGATGCTTAAAAACATTCCTGCCCAACCTAAGCCAGTTAATATGAATTTCAATAGTAACTCCTCATTTCCATATCTTTTTGATGCATTGATAGCAGTAATTATTTACACAATGCCTGCCAAATATGGGTAAAGGAATCTATATCTGACTCACAAATGTTGACTTGTATGTCCTGGTTCCCACCAGCACCCAGTGATGGTGTTTGCCACAAGGCATCACTTCCTTCACCTCAGGGCAGCCGGAGTAGCAGAGAGCAGAACAGTCAGAACGTTCAGAGTGCATAGCCAGTATTAAAGGAAGGGCTTGGTGTTTTTCTGTGGTACGGAAAAAAAATAAAATTAGAAAAGATTGTGTTTAGTAGTGGGTGTGGAAAAATTGTGTTTTCTCCCAGTGCCTGGGGAATATGCTCCAGAGCCTCTCAGTTCTGTCATTTCCCTTGTGGTCATGTGTGCTCACTCTCTGAGGTGAGGGGTTTGGCCAAGTGACAGCAGTGCTTGAGCTGCTCCCACCCCTGCTAAATGCTGCTCTGTTTCTCTCAGGAATGCTTTATGGAAGCTCGACACTGTCTAGCAGCAGCCAGTGTCATCTTTAGCCAAGCTGGACAGATGCCTTCTGCTGAAGATGGTAAGTTTAAAAAAAAGTTTTGAATAGAATTATTCTGAATTAAGCATTATTATGTGCTGTTGTTTAAAACTGAAGTTTAACAACATGTGCAAAACTTAGCCCAGTGTTAGTTTTCTAAAGTACTTTAAAATAAAAAGTTGAGTGTTTGTGAAAAGCAACTGCTACTACAGTACAGCTCAAGATTGGCTACATGTAGACCCTGTGAGAAAAACTCAAGTGCTTGTTTCTGGTGTTTCAGAAAGCATACCAGAATAAAAGTGAAATTTAAAACAGTATCCCCTTCAACAGTGGCGGCGTCTCTGTGCACCCATTTGCCTTTCTATGTGTGCTACAAATGCAGTTTGCCTCAGTGATCAGTGGGCAGTCATTCAGTGAACCAAACCAGATGCTTCCTGGGAATAGCTTTAAAAGAGGGAGCAAAAATGCAGCTTTTAAAACCCCAAATCCAGAAGGTACTTGTATTGTCTTTTGTTACTGGATGCTGCTGCCTCATCAGTGGCTGTTTTTGGAGTTGTAGCTGCCCTCCTTGTTGTCAGGGTAAAGGAACAACTTGGTAGTCCAGTGGGAATACCAATAGAGAGAATTTTAAAACCCTTAAAAACCCTAGTTTTAACGACCTGTGGTTCCCCGATGGTGTCAGTGCTCTTAGGCTTAGTCTTTGCTATCTACAGCACAGCTTTTATGGCTGTCTTGGGCAAGTGGAAACTTCCAGTTCATAGAGCTTTGATTCTTGGAAAGAGTTGACTCATAGTTGCTCCAAGTTGTATCTTGACTTCTTTCTGCCCCACATAGCAGTGGTGATAATCCTTTTGTTTTGGTGCATTATTGCTTATCCTACCTTCCCTTGCTTTTCATGGTGCAGAGAGCTGGGCTGTGGACTTGCAGAAGGTTCCAACTTACAGAAAGACCAGAACACAGTCAGCACTGGCCATTCTCAAGCACATTAATTTTACCATGTTAATGATAAAACGTTAAATGATAAAATGACATTCCATGTTAATTGGAATATAAACTAACAGAGACCTAATTAATAATTGTGCCTTTTCTGAGTTTAGCCACAGTTCTTAATTCCTTAATAAGAAATTGATTTTCTCTAATGGAAGATAATGAGTGCAGGGGGTCTAAGGCTGAAGTTGTTTTTTTATTTGGTAAACAGAAGTGCTGCTGTCCTATAGGAATGTCCTGGCATTGTTCAGCTAACTCTCTGCCTTCTGCATAGAGACTGGGAAATGAGCTTTAGTTGCAATCTGTTTGGTTTATGAAAATGTTATCTTGAGACATAAGAAGTGCTGCTATTTATGATAGTGAGGAAACTTTGGGGAGAAAAATACGGAAATTGTAGAGCTGATAAATTTTATGTTTGTACCAAGTAGCTTAACCAAAGTCAGTTTTTCCCCTCTTTTGTTCCCTTTTTTGGTATCAAGTCTGGAGCCCATTGCAAAACAAATGCCCATATCATCCTCAGAAGCAATTACTGGACAGACACCTGAATCTCAGAAAATTAATTATCCTGATTTCTTTCTCTTACTACAAAGAGACATGGAAACCATTTCCAGTAAAACACTTTGAAGGTGAAAGATCCTTTTTAAAGATACATTATGATCTATTTATTTTCAGAGTTCATACATGACAAATCCATGTTAATTTATGCAGGTTTCTACCAGAAATGGCAGTTTACAGAACTGTTACATAAACAAACACGGAGAACACGTTTCTGTTTAGCCATGAGGAAAATTAAATACAAGTATATTGTTTGCATGTAACATTTTAGGGTCTTGCTGGAGTGCTGGACTTCTCTTAAAGTTTTTAATGTGTTGGTATCCATTCAGCAGATGAAACAGAGCCAGACCAACAGGATCTTCCAGAGAGGAAAGCTGAAATTGCAAGGTGTTGGATTAAGTATTGCCTGAATCTTCTGCAAAGCGCTCGAAAATTGCTTGAGGTAACTGAAAATCTGTTTTGTAGCTGTCAATGTCTAGCAGCAAACTAAGTCTGCTTTGATGTTTGCAAGGGGAATCAATGTGCAGTTGGTAACAAGGAGTAAGCGATTCCCAGTGAACAAAAGAACAAATGCTTGCAGTGTAGCACATGTTTCAGGAAATGCTTTGACTTAAATGCAGCACTTAAGAAAAAGCACAGAGGATCAGCTCTGTGGAGTGATCAGTGCACTGCTTTTATAGCAACGTCACCGATTTTCCTCCTCTCTGCTGCATTTTCTTGCAGTTTGATTTGACAGATTCCTTCTTATTTAACTGCTAGTAAGAACATCGTCTTAATATGCAAACATTTTCTGTGCTGATGTTCTCATTCATTCAAGCATTTGATTAATTCAGATTTGATTCAGTTCACTTGATTCATTTAAGTATTTCCTAAGATTTTTAAACCAGCATTTGCTGAAACGGTTTGTGAAGCAGAGCCTTTGGCTGTAACATTTATTCCTTTGGCTATTTTGTCACACAGGGTAGGGAGACTGAACCACCTTAATTTTATGTCTTTTCAGAACTGATAATTTACATGGTTCTTTTGTTAATATTAATCGTTGATATAACATCAACGATTTCTCTGTTGACTAGTTGCTCACTAGCTTATATTTCAAAGGTGACTCAAAATGATTCAATGTAAGGCTCTCTTTATAAGCCAGATTAGTTTTTAATTCGGATGCTTTCTTCATTTCAGGATAACATAGGAGAGCTGGATCCAGACAGGCAATTGGAACTTAAAGCCCAAAGGAAAAAAGAAGAGGATGAAAAAGAGAAAGGCAGGAAAAAAGCTGTCCTTTTTGGAACAAGTGATATATGTGACTCTGTCTTAGCCATGGAGGAGAAAGTGAGCAGCGTATATCCTTTAGATTTTCAAGAAGCCAGAGAAATTTTCCTGGTTGGTCAGAACTATGTTCAGGAGGCAAAAGAGTTCTTTCAGGTTGATGGTTATGTCACTGACCATATTGAAATTGTTCAGGATCACAGTGCTTTGTTTAAGGTACTTGCTTTCTTTGAAGAAGACTATGAGAGGCGCTGCAAAATGCACAAGCGTAGAATAGACATGCTGGAGCCCATCTGTGCAGACCTGAACCCCCAGTACTACCTGTTGATCTGTAGGCAGCTTCAGTGTGAGCTAGCTGACACCTATTATGAGATGATGGATTTAAAGGTAGCTATTGGTAACAGGTTAGAGAAACTAGACTCGCACACGGTTAAAAAAATTAATTCTCTGGCTCAGTTCGCAATCAAATATTACGAACTCTTCTTGGATTCTTTGAGGAACCCTGATAAGGTGTTTCCTGAAAAACTCGAGGAAGATGTTCTTCGCCCTGCAATGGTGGCTAAATTTCATATTGCACGACTATATGGTAAGCTTATTACTTCTGATAGCAAAAAGCAGCTGGAAAATATGCAGACATCATTGGAATATTACACATTTCTGGTAGACTATTGTGAGAAGTATCCAGATGCTGTCCCTGCCGTTGAAACCGAACTAGAACTCAGTAAGGAGATGGTGAATCTTCTTCCAGCAAGCATGGAGAGGCTAAGAGCAAAGGTGTCTTCATTTGTGTAAATACTTGCCTTGGAGGCAATGGGCACTATCAGAACAGTGACCTGTCCAGGCACAGCTTCCCTACTGATTGGTAGAAGTAAGGTGTCTGTCTGCAGGGACATCCACCCAGAGCCTGCACTAGCGTAGCCTTGTGAAAAACTCAGAGCTCTCCTGGTCCGTAGCTCACCCGCACTAACGGTGTAAACTCTAAATGTAAAGTATTAAGTCCAGCTAATGCTTTGTACCGTGTGTCCTATATGTAAATACAAACCTCTTCTCCCTCACAGCTTTTTCTTTGGTGTATGATTCAGTTTCTAAGTGTAGTGCTGTATGAAAATAGTTTCTTTTAAGAGAATCTTCTTCTCTAAGAAAATTTTTTCTAATAAACCTGAGGCACGTTCTTCCAGCTAGAATGCATTTTATCTCTTCTAACGTTTTTCCCCAGAAAACTATCAATGTGAAGGGAACTTGTTTTCAGTATTTATTTTGTAGGTTGCTTGTTGTTCTTTTCCCTTGTTACTTGATAGAGGCTCAATAAATGGACTAGCTTGGCTAAATGTTTCTTTAGAGTGCTTGTAATTCTGTTTCCTGTGTCTTACTAAGATACAATATGTTTTAACTTTGGCCAAAATAAATAGTTGTGAAAGTGTTTCCACATGGATGGCTTCTTGCTTCGTGCTGCTCAGGGAGTCCAGGTGCTGTTTTAGCAGGAGCCGCAGTTGGGACCTGCGAAGTTGTTCCCATGAAATGCAGGCAGAGCACACGGTCCAGCTGCATAGTAAGGGATGATCCCAGAGGTGCCAGGGGACGGGGGCAGGTGAAGGGACAGTGTGCAGTAGGGCACCAGCAGTCTTACACTGACACGGTGGGAAGATACAACACCAGGGGGCATTGAAGGAGAGTAGTCAAAACAACTGGGTTCTTCTGGAAATTGAGGGGGAGGAAACATCACATTTGCTTAAAGGGTGTGAGGGGAAAGCATTTACATCTGAAATGTGTGGTAAAAATCTCTTCCACAGAGAATTCTGCAAGCTAGACTGCTAACCACAAATAAATAGGCCAACAAATGGGTGCTGGAAATGAGCTGCAGCAAAACTCCAATCTAGGCCGGCTGCTTTTGTGTCTGTGGAATCAGGGAGTGAGGGAGTGCACGTGCCTGTGTGTGTTCTTTCAGTTTTACTAAATAGTTGTCTAGTCAGCTTCTCATTTCTGCAGTCACATCTTTAATTCAGATCTTCCTGTGGCCTGAAAGTAACACAGCCCTTGTTTCTCAGCGAAAGGTTTCTCAGCAAGCTGTATTGCACATTGTTTTTGTCAGATTTCAGTTAAAGCTGGTGTGCACTTCTACCACAAACCAAAAGCTTAAAATTTTTTTCTTTTAGTTTCATATTCAAGTAGAAGGCAGCAATACATGTTCAGAGCAGTTGTTTGGGGTTTTTTCATTCTATACTTATGTCTTTGAGCAAATTTTGTAGAGCATGGATTGCCTGCCTCATTATTAGTTTTCTTGTAATTTGGAGGAGGATAGTTTGTAGGCTATCCTAGCATTTTTTTTTCCCCTCTTCAAATGCTGGTCTGAAGTAAGTGTGAAGTTACCTGCAGGTGACTGCAAAGCTGAATGAAGTGCAGGGTGATGGATCCTTTTTAATCATCATCAGGTGTGCAGAGAAATACCTTGAAATACCACCAAAACCACAGTGAGCTCAGCAGACAGGCAGCAGTAGGTCCACAGATGAGAAGGCCTGATATAAGAAGAAAAAGAGCTTTTTCAGCACCATCAATGTGACTGGCACTGTAGCTTGGAGAGCTCTCTCCTCTGAAGAGACCCACAACGCTTTGGCTTTCTGGCTTTTTAAAAAATACATTTAATATAAATGTGTATGGAAAAACCAATTATGCCAGTTCCTCTCCTAGACTAAATGTTCAACTCTTCTGCCAGCTAATTATATTTTATTACTAGAGACTGCATTGTGCCAGATGCTCAGCACAAAGTACTATGCTGTGCTTCTTTTAAGGCATGTCTTTTTCAGCAAACCCTTTGAATAATTCCTGTTTGTTCAATGATTTGAGAGAAAGAACTTACGTAAGATTGTGTATTTAGTTTAAAAAAAAAAAAAAAAAGAGGTGGGGAACTTGGTGGATTAGACAGCAAAGCTCCCTTCAAGAATGTTGAGTTTTAACTGTAAAGTATGTGTGAGGTCAGGCATTTATTTCAAAGATTAATTGAAGATTAGGTTTCTGTGAACTCTGTTTAACCTGCATTTCTATTCCTTTCTGTACACCAAAAAAGTCTTAAAACAGAAACTTCCTTTTTGTTGTTTTACTAGGTCTTTCTCCTTAGCCAGCATAAAGCAGCAAGATTTACAAGAAGTCCAAGTTTGTGCAGAATTCCTGTCAAGTATGAGATCAGAGCTATAACCTCAGCGTACTCATGAGTGTGCGACACTCATGAGAAGTGATTTGGTTTGATTAAAACCAGTTTTGGTTTATTTGAAGTGCTTAATTCTTATGCTGGCTAGAGATATGGTAGGTGTTATAAAATGAGCGTTGGGGTTGGTTGTGCTGTGCTTCAGTATTTTGTGAGAGAAAGAAACGAGTGCCTTGTTCTGTCTCCCTACAAGGCTGTCAGAGCAGGCTCTTTGTTTTTTGGTTTGTTTTTTTTTTCTTGAGGGGCCTGGACTGGAGGAGAACAGCAGGAGGTGACTGCTGTGACCTCTGTTGCTCTTAAGACATCTGAAGTGGCAGGGCGGTGGGCAGGAGTGAGCCCTCACTTCCCCTTAGCAGCAGGAAAGCCAGGGATGTTGTCCCCCTGTGTTGCAAGGGGAGCTGCCGGCGCTGGTCGCTGCCTCCAGGTGCCAAAAGCTCCCCGGGCTGCTTCGCTTCATCTGCGCTCCTGAAAGCTCCTTGGTGGGGAGTTCTGCTCCTGCCCCAGCACAGGCTCGCTGGGGATGGTTTCCTTCTCCACGTGCACACGGAGATGTGTCAGTGTTAGGGTGGGTGCTGTGCTCGTGCTGGGTGCAATTACTGCTGCGCCTCCACGTCCAGAAATACCCTGGGAGCCTGACTAGCCCTGACACCGGACAATGAGAAACACCAGTGATCTTGTTGAGATCTCACTTTTGCTCATCGGGGTTTCCTCTTCGCTCAGCACTGAGAAAGCAAAGATGACCATCGCTTGTGTGTTTCTATGAGGAGGGTTGGTGTTACCTGGATGTTTTCTGTGGAGCTTTTTATTATGAGATGCCCAGATGTAGTCCTGCAAAGGAGGATGGAGCTAGTCTGGCAGCTCACGAGGCAAACCCTTCTGTAGTTTTGAAATTACAGAAGTAAAGGCTGTTATAATAAAGCCAAGTGCATAAAGTTGTGGCGAGAAGCATTTGTCAACGTCTGTGGCTATTTTAGAGCTTGCTGCAAATGATTAATTTTTTGTTTGAAAAGTGCTTTTACGTACTTCCTAAGAACTCTGCATAAAGTGCCTCCTAATGGTTTTTTGTTGTGCAGTTTGGTGGTTTCTACCTCTTCCTTGTCACGGGTAGGTGCAACAACAGTGGGTTCCTGATGAGGACTATTTGCCTGGCTGCTCTTTTTCCAAAACCATTGTTTGACTGTGCCATTGCAGCTCAAGAGCCAGGCAGACTGCTGTGATAAGAAATACGGCACCTCTGCAAAACGTGTTGCTTCTGCTCAGAACAGAAAATGTCTGTGATACTGTTTCTGTAGGGAGAAGGGACTGATAAAGTGATGCCTTATCATCAAAGTTTTTAATAATTTGGGTGTTTATAGCAATGTTTTAAATATCTAATCCTTTAATGTTTGGCATCTGGTATGCACAAAATACAGCAAAGTCTTTTTATGTGCTCATTGCTGTGAAAGAGATTTACTAGTTGGCATTGGACCAGCATACAAGGATTTCTCCATCTGAGGTTTTTTTGCAATTTTCTACAGAAAGAAAGGGGGATTGGATGAGTAATCAGTGAAAGACTGGGGTAGGCATGTGATGAGTGAGCTGGTGTTAGTCTCTGAACTCTGTAAGAGGAATACAGAGTGCTGGTGTCAGAGAGTTACTCTGAGATCTGTGGGTGAAAAGTACATGCTAAACCAAGAAAGGAATGAACAAAATTATTTTCTGTGTATTTAAGTGTCTTGAAGTGGAACAAGACCAAGAAGCTTCCAGGCAGGACCTCAAACCACTCTGAGGCCATCTCTGGATTGCCAATGGGTTCGGCAAACAACAGAGAAGTTTCACAGCAGCCCATGAGAGAATGCAGTCAGGTGGACCCAGAGCCTCCTTCCACCAGAATGCCAGGACTTTTTACATGGCAGAGGTTGTGATGCCCTGGAAGTGATTTCTGTGCAGATAAGGAGGCAGAAATTGAGATACTGCATCTGATTGCCAGCATGTGGTCTTGCAGACAAGGAGGGGACAAAAAACCCCAAGATAATCCCCTGCTAACAAAGTTTATTTTGAAACCAAATACTTGCCAATGGCTTGTGCATGACACCTGATAAGTATCGGACTCTGCTGTCCATCTTGCCTGTCCACATCTGGAACTTTTGGCAAATACCTGTCCTGGCCTCCCTGCTGCACCCTTTGCTGGCAATGTTGGATGAGGTGAACCTTGCCCCAGGCTGCAGCTTTCCCTGCTGACTGGCCCCCGACTCCTTGAAGTAAGAATAGACAACTTTTTTCCTAGTTAACGCAAATTATGTTTTCAAAAGGGATGTGCTCATCTTGAAAGGGGGCGGAGCAGCTTCGTCAGCGCTGCAGTTTCACTGCACCTGAGGAACAGCAGTTTGGAGCCTCTTGCTTCGTGCTGCAGCAGCATCCACTCAGGCAGCATGGAGCAAATCCTTCAAAAAGAGCTTGGAGGCCTGGGGACTGCCAGTCCTACTGGGGAGAGGTTCCTGCAGCAGGTCTGATTTTCCTGCTTTTCCTTATTTTTCTCTTCTGTCACATTTTGAAACAAAAGCATGCTTCTACTAAAATAGATGTGCTTAAAACTAGCTGAGAAATTCCCAGCTCCTTTGGTGGATGGGGGAAAAAAATTCCTGTTCTCTTTTAATGTAAACATAAATTCACCTCTTTCCCCAACTATTCAGTGAAGATCACAAAACTACGACTCCAGGCTGGTTGGTGGAGCCTGAACACAAGCTCTGCTCCACTTTACACACAGAATGGGAGAAGCAGGTCTGGCTCATGGGGAGACCTCCACAGGAGAATCACTGCTTCCCATTCCTCTTCATCTTCCCAAATTTACGGACGTCCTTTCTCCTCACACATGATGTGAAGTTTGTCTGTGTCACCAATGGTGCTTGTACATAGAAATAACTGTGCACTTGTGCAGACAGTGAAGGCAAGGTGAGCTGCTGGGGGTGAATCTATGGGCAAGAGCCCAGGGCTGACAAAAAGCATCTCAAAGCTGCAGGGTAGCTCACTCGTGTGAGATTGTCCTGTGCTGGAGAAACCATCTGATGGAAAAATAGCTGTGTCTAACTTCTGGGTAGCTGAGCTTAAACCAGTGACATATGCAGCTACACCAACTGGTTCACAGTGAAAGCCCTTTCCCTGGGAAGCAGTGGAGAACCAGGGTACCAGGCTTTGCTTTGAAAATATCTTTGTCCCACCATCCATGTCTCCCTTGTTAATTCCTTCTGGGTTTAGGGGCATTTTCCCAACAAATCCTGCGTGGCCCCTCGCTCCGCTGTGCAGGTCCTGCTTGCACTGCGAGGCTCAGGCTGCTCTGGATGGAGTTTCAAAGGACAGTCAGCTGCTGAAACTGCCTCCCTAGTCAGTAACCAGAGCTTGGCTGCTGTGTCATGTCTTAACAAGTTGTTGCTTTTAATCTGTAGTCCTGAAATTGCCAGTCAAGACCTCCTGCTGCACCGTGCTTCAGCAGGTGGAAGCAGAAAGCATCAGCATTCCCAGCAGCAAGGAAAGCTGCTTTTTCCACCTGAACTACAGGCCTGTTTCTTGGTTAACATTTCTGGAAGAGAGGGGAGATTGCTGATGGGGAAAGGTCGTTGGCAGCTTCCTGTCTCTCAGCAGCTGTGCTCGATCTTGATGCAGCTGTGGCTTTCCAGCAAAGATCTCCCCCTGCACTTGTTGACCGTCACCATGGGAAGGAAGAAGGAGTTCTTGTTTTGTGAGATCTCGATGGCAGCGAGTGCCTGATTTCTACGTGATAAATGTCAGCGCTTTCTTACAAGATCCAAATCTTATCTGCGTGGACCAGAGGAGAGAGGTGGTGGCACAATGGGCTGAAGGATGCCTTGTGCTGCCTGGGCCATGGTGCTCAGGGTGCAGAGGTGAACACAGATCAGATAAGCTCAGATGTGACCCAGGTTAAGAATTAATTTTTACTCAGGGCTGGATTTAGAAATCCCCCCCAGCTGGACCCAAACCTCTCCCTCTGGGTGGCCAGCTTTTTGTAATTTTGGAGCAAGGGAGATTTTTGCTTTCAGTCCCCAAAGGCTGGTTAGTTGAACATGAGCTGGTGGCAAAAGGCATCCTTAAATTTAGCTGGACTGCCCGCCTGGAAGGGAGCTCACTTCTGAAGGGGCATCAAGGGTGATTTTGGGGATTTAACAGGACAGATCATGGGTACTCCCTCAGATGGACCAATGTGCTCAGGGCCTGTTCGATGTCCAGGTCTTATGAATCTCATCCCACTTTAGCAGTGAGTGGCAGGGAAGAAAACTGTTCTGCCTTCCCAAAAGGCAAGATGGGCAAAACAAATGCTCCTTGTGTTGAACCCAGCTGCCCTTCAGACACTCTCCCCTGTGCTCTGTCTGTCCCCTAATGTTTTTCTGTTGCCATCATTCTCTCTTCACCCTCATTTCCAGCTCTGCTTGTAACTGATGTAGCCTTTTCTGTAGCAGCTGCTCCCCAGAGCAGTGACCTGTACAAAATACATATTTCTGCTTTCTTAGCAGAGCAAGTAAAGACCTGAGCATTGCAGGCAGGGCCCAGCGCCTCAGGATCCCCCCCCAGCTGCTCCAGCTGTCTGCTGGCTTTGCTGCTCCATGGGGATGAGTGCTTGAAGGATACAGGGCTCAGCCTGGATTCCCATGGAAGCCAGGGCCAAGCTCCCATCAGCTAAGGCAGGGGAAAATCTGACTCTGAGAGCAGAGCGACCCCACAGCAGTTAGGGTTTATCTGATTTCTGAGCAGTTGTCAATGAGAAACTTCTTTATCAGGACCCTGCCTGGACAGATAGTGCCTTGCCTGTGAGCCTCGCTGATAAGCACTGGGACTGTGGGTGCCCCTGCACCCGTGGGAGTCCGTCTGTCCATCTGCCTGTCGGGAGTACAAGCTGCAAAGTAAACCTGCACTGTCTGCTGAGGAAAAGCAGCAGAGGAACGGCCTCTGTGACACTGCTATGCCAAACCACTCCTCTGGACCGATCTGCTCCATCAGCATTTACCTGGGCTAGAGCAGAAAAGGAGTTGATGTTCAAAGAATTAACTGAAACACCCTCATGATGCCCCTCTAGGTTACTGCTGGGATTTTCTTTTGCCCTGTATTCTGCCCTCCTCAGCAGAGTGGATGCCCTCGTGCCTGGCGCTCCTGCAGCGTGCTCCACATTTAGTGAAGTCACTAAATTAGTGATCGCCCCTGAGGCCACCTGGGAGACACAACAGCCTGAAAGTTATGACTAAGGAGCAGTTCAGCACTTCAGATTTTGAAGTGTTTATTGTAGTTTAAGACTACTCCCAGATTTTTCAGGCATATAATGGAAAGTCCTGGGTGTTTGCTCAGGGGTCTGAGTGCACCGTGTTAAGGCAGCCTTCTCCCTCCACCTGCTCCTCGCTCCCCAAATTAATGCCTTACAAAAATGCAAAGCAAGAACTTTGCAGGTTAAGAAATCTGCTTTGCATGTGATTTGAAAATAATGGCAGCATTTTGGTGCAGGAGATGTAAGAAAGGCTCTCAAATACCTGCTTCTCATTTATTTTCTTATTTTGTAGGCCTCTTCTGTTGGGATGTTTAATCTTTCAGTTTACATACACAGGATCCAGACAGGAAGAACATTATCCCATTAATCTTCCTCACAGTTTATGGAAGGCAAATTTGAGGTAGCTGACCTTGGTATGGTGACTGTGTTCTCCTCTGTGGATTTAAAATATGTAACTTAAAATCCTGTTTCTCTAAAACTCTGACAGTCACGCCATGGTGCGTTTCAAGGTTAGCGTTTCAACATAGTTTAGCTCATGTGCTGTTTTTTGTTTTAAAAAAAAAAAGAAAGTTTGTTAACTTTCAGCAGTTTGTGGCCTCTTGCCCAACATGAGATTTTTTAAAATTAGACCTGATTATTTTCATGGTATGTCTTGAGTGGTTTGTAGTGTTCCCTGGGCGTCCCATGACACAAAGGGCATACTTTACTTTTAACACCTGCACATCCCAGACCGTTTCAGATCTAGGTCTGAAAAAAGAACCATGTTTGTAGGAAGGTGGAAAACTCTTTACTTGCCAAGCACCACAGGCTGTGAGCACTGGGAGAGCGCAGCAGGGCAGGAAATGGGCACAGGCTGACTCTCCCTGCAGGCTCCAGGGCCCTGTTATACAGATAGAGGTGAAACATTTGCTTTGGACTACCCACAGCTACCAATTGTAAAGTGATCTCATTTCCTGAAGCGTGCTGCCGACATGGAAAAAAACCCCAACAAAACCATGTGGCAAAACTGCCAGTTCTACAAATTCCCTCATCAGCTGATGGTACAAGACAGATAACTTGGCTCTGCGAGATTCCCCTTCAGATACAGGGCATTTGCAGCTCCCCTACCCACAGCAGCTCCTCCAGCTGCTACAGAATCCCCAGTCCCCCACTGGGAGGGCATTGCACATGGGGCTCCCAGTGCCATGGTGGAAAATGCCCTGGGCTGGTGGGAAGGACAAAAATAGCCAGTGGAGTTTTGTTTTCTCACACAGGGGACGGCTGTGCACAGTGGAGGGTGTGGAACGGGCCAGTGTGTACCTGTGGAGAGTGAGAAAGTGGAAAGCTTCAGTGGAAAGTGAGAGGTGTAATTGCAGGGCTGGTTTCTTCAGCCTTCAGCAAGGGGAGGCTGATCATCTCCCTCACGCGTTTGCCTAGCTCCCTATTGATGCTAAGCACTGCCTTAAACAAAAAGAAAAGAAAACACAGTGATGCTAAAGACACGAAGTAGAAATGAGGGTGGTAAGAATAACCACTGCACACAAGTCCTTCTGCACCTGCTTGGTTTGGGTCTCCTATTTTTTGCATGCCAGAGAAAAAACCTCGTGTGCAGAGGCTCATAAGGCTGAGCATGCAACTCGATCCCTCAGCTCAGTGGTCAACCCCAGCCTGGAGAGGGGAGGGAGCTGCTGGAGTCTTTTCTGCCACTTCATGGGGTTTTGGTGGAACTCAATGCCCTGGGGAAAGTCACCGCTCAGCCCAGGCCCCCACTGGGGCCCTCTGTGGACTTTCCACCACATAAAAATAGATTTACCACAGACAGCTCGCACTGTCAGCCCCAGGACCGACAAGGTGCTGCAGCAGGTCAGACCCACACAGTGCCCCAGTTAATCCAGCAGCCCTGCGTACAACGGAGAAAAACCTCCACTGCTTCGATAACCTCCTTGTTTGGCATTTCTTCTTAAGTGAACTCGAGCCTGGTTTAATCACAGCTAAAAGGCAAGCAAAAGGTATGAGCCAGCTGAAAGGCTGCTTCTATTTATCTGTCTGCATAAGAGCTTTCATGGCTTTTCAGATGTGCTCCTTGTGGAGCCACATGTGATCCAAATCCTTTGCCACTTTCCCTGGGGCATTTGCACCACACAAAGATGATCTGCCCAAGCAAACTGCTTATACCCTTCCAGAAATGAGCTGATATGTTTCTAACAGAATATATTAAATAACTTAATACCATTTTTTTTCACTTCTACTGTAAATGCCTGTGATTCTGCTTTCAAAAAAAAAAAAAAAAAAAAGAAAAAACAATCCAAAAAATCCCCAAAAAACCGACCCCAAGCCTAGCATGAGATTCCAGAGATAATTTACTTCTGTGGAAAAGGATGATTCCCCAGTTGGAGAGATGTGCTAACTGCAAGTAGCCAGCTTCTAACCCACCTGGGGGACTGGTGTGGGCTTGAGGCAGGGACAAGCAGTGCCAGTGCCAAAGCAAAAATGCAGCTGACCGAAAATCAGGTAGCATTCAGCACTGCTTTTTCACTCTGGAGGCCTCTCGGCATCGGGCAGAGGCTGGGTGGTGTGCGTGCCTTGGCCACAGCTGCTGGCAGCGCCACCTTCACTCCAGTTGGTCCTGGGTTTGCTTTCCTCCTCGGGCAAAACAGGAGATGAAGGCAGAGGAACTTTTAATTTAGACTGATGAAGGCAGGAAGGCCACGGTGCTGGGCTTTTCTGTTCATGTCTCGCTCCTGTCAATCAGGAAGTGGTGACGCAGGTTATGGGTTGGGTTTGAGGTTTTGGAAACTTTTTCTAAAAGTCGATCTCCTCGCTCCGTCTTATTTCTGAAGTGTCAAGCTGTGGTGAAGGCTGGTTGCGAGCAGAGGGATGCCAGCCAAAATGCAGCCCCTTATCAGATGTAACGGGAGGATTTTCCTGGCTATTTGTCTAATCCTCTTTGTGGGATACACAGCACAAGGTAAAACGGGGCGGTTGTTCTCTCGGTAATCCTCTTTCTGGGCTATGCGTGGAGGCCAAGTAAGCAGCCTCCGAATTTCACAACCTGGCCTTCTTTTGGGGGTAATGAGATCTACTCAGAAAGCCTTTTTTTGCTAACGTTTTCTTTTCTGGAGGGGGAATGGCAAGAAAATGTGCTTTTTGCAATTGGAGCGTTTCAATTTTTGAGAAAAGACTCCATAAAATATGTTGTTGCATGTGGGTATGTATTCAGTCTGCGTATCTCAATATATTCTTCTCTAAACGTCCCTTTCGTCGTGGTCTGGTTACTGCTGTTACTCAGTTATGAAGTTACAGGCATGGTATGAAACAGTTCCCATGTCATAACTCCTACGGTCTGCTTTCTGGGGGGAGCAGGAAAGGAAACTAGATGTAAGTATGAGGAAACCAAACGGTTTATTCCGTAAAATATTGCAACAAGCACCGCTGAAGTGACAGAAGGGAAATACTGATTCATGATACCGCGCCCCGTGGATTTGTTCCTTTTGAGAGGAAAAACTGCTCTTTGAGCATGTACAGTATAATTTATCCACAAACCAATGCTGTGACAGTGATAGGCTCTCATTATGCATTACCACTCTGAGGCTGATCTTTGAGGGATTATGACCTGCTTGTTCTGTGTTGCTTATTTGCAAATTTTTCAGCTGCAGCTGTTCATTTTGTTGCCACTGTTATTATTAAAAGCCTTCTTAATAAGAGGTGAGGTGAAGAAAATAAGTATGAAAAAGGAATATACTGTAGAAGCAGCAGGAAATTACACCCGTGAGATCTCTTTTCTTTCACAGAAGAGTGTAGGAGGTAGCTGAAAGTCATCCAGTACATTATGGAAATATATAGGGCAATAGAGAAGCATAATTACAGAAAGATATTCCCAAGAAACTGAGGGGAAAAAAAAAAAAGATAAAATGCCAACAGGTTGAGAATGCACCAGGAGGTTTCTGAATAAATTAATTACACGATACCAAGAGGATGGATGGAATGTCACTGCTGTCTTTATTATCTGATCCTTATTTTGTCATTTTGGTATTTTTTGAAGACCCACATTTTCAGTGACAGCCCCAGTGAGGCACCTGGGGAGCATCAAAACTGAAAACCTGGATTTACAAAACCTTGTTGTGTCTAGGAGACACCTGAACTGTGTCTCCTCTGGCGAGTACTCCCAAAGCCTCCATAAACTCCAAACCTGCTCCCGTGGCACACCTTGAGTTTCTCACCTCCCCACTAAAACTCAGCCCACTGAAGTTGAAGTGGCAGACCTGGAGCTAGAAGAGAGGAAGGAGAGCACAGACACCAGCTCTCTGCTGGGTGCCTTGTCCCCAGAGGTTTTCACGTTATTCTCACATACCTCCACCTTCAAGGAGTGCTGCGGGAGGCCCCAGGTCCCCCCATAGCCGTGTCACACTGCCAGCTGGGGATGAGCCTTCCTGCGGTGGCAGTGGTTTCCCATGGGCTTCCTGGTGCTGTGTGTGAGGGGATTCCCTGGGATTTTTCATGGACTTCCTGGTGCCGTATGCGAGACGTGCCTGATGTCTCTGATGACAAAAATGTCACTTTGGATGTCAGTAGCCATTTTAAAAAGAAGTCTTCAGGGTTGCTTTATTTTCCGGAGGTTGAGCAATCAGGGCCACACAAATTACTTTCATCCGCTCCTTTAAGCCTTCTCAGGTGCTCATAAAGTTCATAAGACCCGGTGAATAATGTCCTGGTCCTCGTGGACAATGTGTGGCTGATTCCATCAGGTGCTCCGATGCAGAGGGCGAGGTACAAGAGGGTGAGGTGCCGGCCTGACGCCTGGTCTGCTAACTGCATCGAAGAGAAGGGGCCCTGGTTTTACATGCCCGCTGGTGGGGCCAACAGGATCCTCCCTCCCATGGCAGACCCGTCCTTGTAAGTTCATTTGCCACGCGGTTATCATTAATGCTAGCACCCCAAAATGTGTTTGTCCTGCCTTGACGGTCGTGTCAGAGCGTGGCTCGCCCACGGTTAATGTGAGGATTTGATGTGTTCATCTAAGGGAGAAAATTGCCACTTTGCATTTCAGGATGAAGAGATACCAGGAGCTGGGCGACATATTCCCTCTCTCGGATGAGGATTCCGGCTCTGCGTCCAATACCATGGTGGAAGCAGAGCCGGCCTCCGGGTCGGGTCTTGGTGACAAAGACAGCTTCTCGGAGGCGAAGCTGCCCGTCTTCCTGGAGAACCTGCGAGGCACCGAGCTGAAGGAAAAGCTGTCGGAGGAGCATTTGCTCCTCTAGGGCTGCAGACATCGTCCTCATGTGCCGCTCCCTCGCCTCTTCCCCAGAGCCTCACCTGACAGCCATGAAGCGGTTTTAAGCCAGCATCAGTAAAAACTTTGCCCTAAGATCTTGACTGCTTTCACTTACTAAAAGCGTTGCTGTTCATTCTGAACCGCCTTTTTATGTGTGTGCGTGCAGCACCCATCCC
>VWZN01014808.1:385570-397591 GCA_013396955.1 Regulus satrapa
TGCGATCCTTAGGGAAGGAGCACACCCTGCAAGGAAACGGCGGCCGCCTTGTGCCCGGCGGGCTGGGCGAAGTGCTCGGTGTGCTCTGATGAAGGGGCTAAAAAAAAAAAATGCGCGTTGTAAAGAGGCCAGTGGGTCGGTGGCTTTGTGGGTGTGGGGGTCTTGGGGTTCCTTGACACGTGTCTCTCTGTTGAGCGTGCAGAAGCTGCTCGGGGCTCCGTGTGAAGCTGCGGTGTCTGTGCCCTCTGTCAGCCGCTGGCACTCCCACAAGTCCTTCAGTGCAGCTCTTACACTTCAGGGCTGAACGCAGCTTGGTTTTGGTCCCGATGTAGCAGAATCTCCAGCGTCTGTCTTTTGCACAAAACCAAGAGCATAGCCTGGCATTTGGCCAGCTTCTGGAAGCCCCAGTTCTCTGTCTGCAATCTCTTGCACTGTAACATAATAAGCCCTATGAAAGCTATCTAAAATACGTCTTGTTTTCATAGTTTCCCCGCAGCAGTATCTTCTATAGCAGCTGGAGGGGATGGCAGCTGTCGACTCCTTTATTTCATATTTTCTTGTTCCCTCTAGAGGAGATGTTTACATGGGGTCTCCTGAGAAGTGATGTGTTACCAATGTTTGGTCTGGCTGACCATTTAAATGGTTGGCTTGTGATTTAGGAGGTACTGTGAGGGCATCCTGTGTGGTTTGCTTAAAGGTAATGTGCTTCCTCGTTTAGCTAGAGGGGAGTATAAGACTAATCTGGAAAACAAGTACAGTTTCAAGGAAAAAATGTGGCCGTGCTCAAAAGTATCTTGTGTTTAAAATAGTCTACAATTTGGAATTCTTATTGAAACTTTCTTCTTTTTCTCTTGCCCTTCCCCAGAAACCACAAATCAGCAATGGTTCTAGTGTGCACTGTTTTAAAAACAAAAATATTTTTTCGTCAGTCCATACAAGTCTTGGAGTTTGGCAGAGACTTGGGAGACGTTTTGGTCTTCTATCTGATGGCCTTGTTGGTCATCTGCTGCTTTCTGCTCAGAATGTGTAGTCGATGTAAGAGGGTTTCAGTTAGAGTCATGTAGATCTTTGTGGGTTGAAGTGGGGCCGGTTGCAGAAGGCACAGACAGTCAGTTTAGTCTTGTGTAAATCACTGTTCTTGCTCTGTGTCCTCTCTTCTCTGGGAAGGGTGAGCATGAAGTCACTCGGTGTTCCTGCTGCTAAGCTGTAGCATTCAGATCAAATCTTCCCCATGGCTCTTTCATTTTTATGCTGCATTTCCAACTTCAGGACCCCAGAATGTCTTGGAAGGAGTTCTTACTCCTTTTTTTTTAACGTGAATTTGCTGAAGTGACAACGATCGTGCAGTTTTAACTCCAGCTGGCAAGAAAACACCACCACAGCTGCTCATCTGCCCACCCTGGTGTGATGGGGAGGAGAAGCAAAAGTAAAACTTGCCAATTGAGATACCAGTTTAGTAATGGAAGCAAAGTAAAATATAATAATAACGGTAAATAACAAGGATAATAACAAAGAAAAAGAAACACAAGTGATGCACGGTGTAGTTGCTCACCACCTGCTGACTGATGCCAGACCCTGTCGGCCCCTTCTGGGTAACTCCCCCAGTTTATACTGGGCAGGACGTTCTAAGGTGTGGAATATCCCTTTGGCTGGTTTGGGTTACCTGTCCTGGCCACGCTCCCTCCCAGCTCTTGGGTGAACCTCCCCACTGGCACAGCACGAAGCACAAGAAAGTCCTTGGCTTAGAATGAACCCGACTTAGCAACAACTAAAACACCGTCGTGTTATCAGTGTTGTTCTCTGAGTGAATCCAAAAACCAGCGCTGTGTGAGCTCCTGAGAAGCAATTAACTCTGGAAGAACTTATATCTAGAAGAAGTTAATTCCAGGCAAAACCAGGGCGGACTCTTTAATGTCTACCAAATTCATCTGGTTGAAGCAGATGTTCTCATGGAGAACATTGTGTAATTTCTCAAAAAACCACCAAAATCACGCTGAATTAGCAAAGTGTTGTCTGCTTTAGTACATCAAAGCAGATTAGTGCCTAAATCTTTGGAGGAAAATGTTGGCTTTTGTACTAATCTCGTTGAGTTTCCCGTAGAGCCACTAACATGTTTTGCAGCTTCATTGTAAGAAGTGTTTGTGTGAGATCAAAGGATGATCTCTCCGGCTCTTGTGTTTTTTGTGCCGGTCAAAAGTTCGAGCGTAGAGAAGGCTGAGGAAAGGTGAGGGCAAACCTTGTGCCTGAAGCAGTGTCACAGGTGAACTTGTAACACCCACTCTCTCTGGTGGCAGCCTTGTGCAACTCCTGCCTCACGAAGCTGCTGCTGCTGCTGTCTGCTAAGACAATCGCGCTGTGTAGGCAGAGGCAGCAAATAAAATCCCCACCCCCCTTCCCCAGCCAGGGGGATGCTTTAGGCTTTGCATTATATCCCTTGTTGTTGTTTCTTTCCATTCTACTTTGCTCTAGTGTTTGGGTGGGGTTTTTTTTAGTAGTAGTAACGGTAATTACGCTGTGTGCTTTGTATGAACGTGATATTTTGTACGAGCTGTCACTGCCTGTTACTGACCTGATTTCAGTTATTTGCTAGATGAACAGCTGTCCTTTGTCATCGCTATTTCTTGGGTCTCCGATACATAATGGCTTTGTAACTTAGTGGAAGCACAAATGTTTTTTTCCCCAGTGTATAGTGTACAGCTGCAAGTAAACACCACATTTAAAATGGAGCGCCCGCTGTGTAATGATTTCTCCAATTCTTGTTATTCCAGAGTTTTCTTGGAAACCTTTTTGTTCCTGTTTGTGAGATTGATGTTGTGCTTAACGACGCCGAAACACGAAAGCCTGCAGAAATCAAAACAGAAGATGGTAAAGTAGAAAAGCATTTTCTCTTCTACGATGGAGAATCTGTTTCAGGAAAGGTAAAGTGACTATTAATTACTGTTCTGATTCTGGCATGCAAATGCATATTGGAAGGTAAATGAAAAACTGCTATAAGAGCTGCATTTTCAGCTTGTGTTGTTACTCAAAGAGGAACTGGTTTGCTATGTATGTTTTTTTTGACCACAGTCATTCAGGCAGCTGATAAAACTCAACATTTTTGAATAGTAGCAGTTTGTTTATTTCCGGTCATCTGATGCTTATGAATGAGCTTTTTGTCCAATGGTGTGCAATCCTGCCCATGCTTCGGATGAGAAAACTGTTCCAAGCTGGATCCCCCTGCTTCTCCTTCCTTTTTGAACTCCAAACTCCACAATCCAATACAGGTAACAGTAATTTTTGGCTGGCGCAGTCAAAAATTTGCATACCCTGGAGATGAGCCTTGCCCTGAAGTGGTTTCTGGATTGCATCAGAGAAGCAACAGAGGAGCAACATAAGAAGTTCAGCTGACTCCTGAGTCAACAAGAGTTTTTCTTACTGGAAAAAAAAGGACAGTGGAGTTGAGATTGCCAGAGGGATTTCTCTACATTCTGCTTTACTGGATCCATTCTCACTGAGTGTTTCTGTTATGGTTCACTTTTCCTTCAAAAGACTCGAGTTGGGTTCTGAGATTGACTTCTGAACGCCTGCTTTGATCTTGACTGGCCTGTATCACTGGGCATCTTCCTGCTCTGGCGATACCTTTCCGTGCAAAGATCCTGCTTCTCTAGAAAGGTTCTTCTGGGGATGTGGAGGGCCACAAGATGAGCCTCAAATCCAGGAAACTGAGGGAGGAGCTTATGATCACTGGCTGGAGCACTGCTTGCGTGTATCAGCGATGCCTGAGAGGTGCCTGATGAGCTTTGGCTAACACAAACACAGTGGCACGAGGAGGTCTGGGAGACCAGAAATCTTTTGGACAGCTTCCCTCTACCCCATCCTTTCTTTCACCACAAAGATGGATTGTTCCAGTGGTTTATTTCTTCCTACTCAGATAGTGACTGTGTACTGGATTTTGAAGTACAGGAATTCCTCTGGTCATCACTGCCTTATAAGAAAACATTGGAGATGGTTAATATTACATGTTTTGATACAAAGTAACCTTGTGGAATCGTTTATTTTCTGATTTTGAGAATTGGACTCGCAAATGAAAGCCTTCATAGTAGGTTTCATTATCTGTTATTTTTCATCCATTTAGCCAACACCAGTGTTTAGCTGTCTGCCAGAGAAGGGACTGAAGCTCACTTGGCTTGGAGGGAACCAGTCTCATGGCAGTTCGTTTTTGAACTTCCAGATGTGCCTGTCAGAAGATGCTTTGAAGCATCATGACTGGCTCTGCTTGAGCTCTGGCTTGGATACTTAATTTTGGGACTTGAAAGTTTCCATTTTAGTTGCAAAATTCAGTCTTGTGGATGATTCGATTTTTCTTGAATGTTTTAGTGGTGCCTTGGGAAAGCTTAATTTCATGATCAGTTGTTTGATTTGGCTGCCTTCAAGCTCAGGTAGGGCTGTCGAGATCTTGGTTTTCATAGGCATGTACTAATATATTTTCTTTTTACTGAGATCGTGTTAGAGTGAAAATGTTGAAAAAATTTAACTTGTGTTTGGTTTTGTTTTTTTTTTTTTACCTTGGTAGGTGAACGTCTCCCTTAAACATGGGAAGAGACTAGAGCACCAAGGAATTAGAATTGAATTTGTAGGACAAATTGGTGAGTTTAAGCTATAAAGGGGCCTTTTAGGTGCTTGTGGCTTATGGAACTTGGCACTTGTGACTATCAGCAGTTTGGCTCAAACAATGCAACCTGTTCTGATCAGTGAATAAGGGCCAGAGGAAAGTTTTATTTTCCTTACTTTAAAGTAATTGTTGTACTAATTTGTGCTACTCTTAAAGCCTTTGGGGCATGTACATGTGAGGGAGAGCCAGGTTGGTGAGTAGTCAGTCTCTCAGACTAGCTAAACGTTTGATTATTAACCACTAAAAGTTTAGAAAAACTAAACTTGTGGTCTTCTCTGAAAGAGAAGAGGCATAGAAAAGAAATTAAGAGGCAGCCTATAGCAAAATACTTTCAAAAATGTTATGGGAGTTGTTTTATAAAACCTGTTAGAAATGTAAGTTTCTTATAGCTACCAAAGTCTACTTAGAGTTGAACTGTGAGGAATCTTTATTATATCTAACTTCTTCCCAGTCCAGGTAGTCTCTCTGCAGGCTGATGCTAAAATTCCTTCCCTCTCAGAAAGCTCTTTGCATTATTGTCCCCCTTGGAAGTAATTAGTCAAGTTTTAGCCTCATACAACTGACTTGAAAAGGAATTTCCCAAATTCCCTATTTCCCATCAGTCAGTAGGCTCCAGTCGTTCTGTGTCTGAAGTTTTGTGTAGCAGACAGGACTGAGACCTGGCACCTGGTGCTTTATGCTTTGAGGTTTTCCTCAGCAAGGCTGTAAAATTAAACTTTGAGAATAAGGCAGCATTGTGATGAGAGTGAGCCTATAGACAGAGGGAAAAAAAAGAGCTCAGGTATGTCAGCTTCATTTAGTCTGTTGTCTTCCAATAACTGTGCAGTTTGATTTTTTTATCTACTCCTGACTTAAAGTTTTTACTCTGTAAATCAATTTAATTTGATATAAAGATTCCTGCATTACTGGGACTTTCTGTCATGCTACATTTAGAATTCCAGAGAATTATGCAGAAGTGGTTTAAACTATTGCTTATTGTCCTTGTCCATGTTTCTTGACTCCTTCCAAGTTCTGGTAGAGAAATGCGGGAAGCATTCCAGTAGTGTGATCTCTCTGCAATATTTGCAGGCTAATTCCATATCAAAGGTGTATTTTAAACCAGCTCTTCAGAGTACAGCTTTTCTGACTGACTGGCACAGAAAGTATTTGATATGCAGCATTAGATAAACTGTGTATTAGATAAATGCCTATGACAGCAAACTAAGTACATTTTTAGATAATTTGTGGTCCTATCAGAAAACAGGAGTTACTAGTTCGTGTCAGTTTCTAGCATATAGGCAGTGATAAACTGTGGAGTTGGTCTGTTAAGTTAATTTGTTCTTTTCTGAAAAGCTTCAGTCTGTGTAAAACCAACTACCAATGCTGATGTTCAGTTTTGAGTGGTAGAGAAGCTTGTTTTTAGATACCGAAGTGTTAGGGTTTTGATTTTTAGGGTAATTTTTGGTGAGAATTGCACAGCACAGATCGAGGAATGAATGAGTGACACTGCTTTGGGGACAGGAGATGTGAAGCTGCTTTTGTTTCCAAATGACTGACTCAGACCAGGGGTAGTAATAAGCCATTTGACTGTAGACTGGTAATAGCAATAAATTATTTGCTAGATGTGTTAATCTGCTGACCAGATTAGGATCACTGGCCTGTCCTAAATAAGGCAGTTGCTTAGGTTTTGTCCCTGCAGCAATAAATGCTGGAAGCCAAAACCAGGCAATGCTAATTACAGAGCACGCAGAGCAAGAAGTGCTTATTAAAACTAGCTAAACTGTCATTAGAAAACAATGCTATGCTACTGAAGCTCTCAATGTGTTCTCTTCATTCCAGTTAGTTCTTTAGGGATGCTAACTGGAGGTTGCTAGAGCTGAAGGTAATGCGAAATCCTGAATGAAACATTTGGTCAAATACGTGTATTTTAAGTTAATTGCTTCTGTTATTCTCTCCCACCTGCTTCTGCCAAATTAGAGACAATTTTGCTTGCTAAAATTAAACACTGAAACATATTTTCCTTTAACTTTCCAACTTTAGAACTCTTCAATGACAAAAGCAATACCCATGAATTTGTAAACTTAGTGAAAGAACTGGCCTTACCCGGAGAACTGACCCAAAGCAGAAACTATGACTTTGAATTCATGCAGGTTGAAAAGCCATATGAATCCTACATTGGTGCCAATGTCAGACTGAGGTTTGTAACTGTTAAACCTTTTCTTTTCCTCTCCTCCCCTGCAGAAAATTCATAATTTAGCAGTCATGCTGCCGCCTCTTCCTCCTTTCAGTTATTGCACAGAACATGTAAAAGCCAGTAGCTAGTGTGCTTTGACTGGAGTTGTGGAGATTGTAACACTATGTGGTGTCTTTTTCTACTTAATTTGGTATCAATGCTGTTTGTATAAATAAAATTCCTTCAGTTCAATCAAGTGAAGACAGTCCATGTCTCTCCTTAAAGAAACCCAAACATACCCTCAGCTGAAGAAAACACTCCCACGTGTGAGTGTTTTGTCTTGTGTTTCCACATTTTACTCTTTTCTGCTTAGTCTTAGGAGATTGTACACTGGTCTTTCAAAGAATATCTGTACTTCAGAACATGAGGGCTCTGACTTAGTAAATCTGAATAATTCTGGCTAATTCAGTGGCTTTCTTCCTAGGTATTTTCTAAAAGTGACAATCGTGAGAAGGCTGTCAGACTTGGTGAAAGAATACGATCTGATTGTTCACCAGCTCGCTACCTACCCAGATGTAAACAACTCCATCAAAATGGAAGTAGGCATTGAAGACTGTCTCCATATAGAGTTTGAATACAATAAGTCCAAGTAAGTGTCAAAGCAAAATGCATTCAATTCAATGACTTGGTATAAAAGGGTTCAGTATGTAACAGATGGCGACCAACTTACACCTTCTGGAGGCCTAAAATGTAAAGCATTAATTTGCACCAAGGCCTTTTTGAGATAGAGTTGGCTGTTCTATCTTCAGTACTGACAGGAAGGTCACTAGCAAATATTTGAGACTTAATTTTTGCATTTACACCTTTTCAGTATGAATAATAGCACTTCCTTTCTTGATACTGATGGAAATATTGCAGTGCTCTGGTCTGCTTGAAGTAAGCTTCAGGTAGTTTCCAGGCAGATAAGATAACTGCCCATGTGACTTGTATTTCAAGAAGGTGTAAAACTTGTGTTAAATCTTTAACAAACACCCTCCCCTCCCCATTTTGTTCTTTTAAAGGTATCACTTAAAGGATGTGATTGTTGGAAAAATCTATTTCCTCTTAGTGAGAATAAAAATTCAGCACATGGAGTTGCAGCTGATCAAAAAGGAGATCACTGGAATTGGTAAGAGGAACAAAGGCCAGATGAAATGTGTGCCAGTTGAGCCTTGTGCAGACCTGGAGAGTGAAGTCAGGAATTGCAGCTCTGGCTAAACCAGTGCTCCACCAGCTTCTTTTCTCACCACAAATGGTGTTTGACTGCCGTTTGCATTTTGTGCTTTGGCATTAATGCTTTGTAGTCAACACTATCAGTCTGTTTAATTGTTCTGGGGTTGTGACTCTTCACAAACGGGAACCCTTGTAAACAGAACTTGGGCATAAATATACAGTAGCTTAATCAGCTTCAATGAGCAAGGGAAGAGGTGTAAAATGCATCCTGAAGACACCCGTGCCTCTGCAGGGATTTACTGGTTAAGGGGGTTTGGTAAATGAATCAGTCATGTTCTAGAGATGTGTTACTTCCTGTCATCCTAGAAGATTGATGTGATGGAAATATCAAGTGGCTTTGACGCAGAGGCAGCTTGATTGTTGCAGATCAGGCTTGTACTCAGCAGATCAAGGAGGGCTGGAAGAGGCTGTGGCTCGTGGCACTTCATTGCCCAGTAGCTTTCGTTCTTGGGAGCTTCTTGCATGGAGAATGGGAAAGCTTCCAGTTGAGGAAGGGCAGAAAGCTCTACTTTATTTCTATTTTTTTTACTAGGACCCAGTACCACAACAGAGACGGAAACCATTGCAAAGTACGAAATAATGGATGGTGCACCAGTTAAAGGTAAATAACTGATTGTTTTAAAGGGTGAGCATTTAGTGTTAAAATCCTGTTTAAAAGATCTGGGGCAGAAAAGAGGACTTACACTTATTTTTTTTCACTGCAAAAACCACACTTCTTAAATTGCTGAAATGATGGTGCATTTTCTCTATGGAGAAGACACTTTTATGGACTTAGGGCATTTTCTTGGGATCCTAGTTACTTTTTCCCTTATTTACCATTGGAAATTTGATGATTGATTCTTTCGTCACACCTGACTCTGCAGTGTAGACCAGCTCTAGAGAGTTCAAAATACTGATCCTTCTGACTTTCCTGGCTACCATGCTTGAACTGAGAAAAGGTTCTCACTTTTCATATTTGCTTCTTACATGCTCAGTGTTATGTTTCTGCTTTTTTGTGGTTGTTTTTTTTGTCTTGTGCACATTTGTTTTATTCTATTTTGTTTTTTTAACCAAGGAACAGGCACAGACAGTGCTTGGGAAACTGCTTTTGTTTTGCACGTCTTCTGAAACTGTATTAATTATTTTAGTCGTAAGGAACTAATTTAAGCTCTCTGTTTTTGGCAGGTGAATCGATTCCTATAAGACTGTTCTTAGCAGGCTACGACCCAACTCCAACAATGAGGGACGTGAACAAAAAATTTTCAGTGAGGTACTTCTTAAATCTGGTGCTCGTGGATGAAGAAGACAGACGATACTTCAAACAGCAGGTACACTCTCTAGCAGTCCTGTTGCAGAATATCTGGGCAGTTTTAGATGCTGCTTTGAACATTCAGCAGGTTAGAAGCCACCCGTGCTCCATGTGTGGCATAAGCATTTCTGCTGCCAAGCGTTGACAGCTCTGTCGATGATGTTACCTTGCAGGGAAGGAGCCAAAGGGGATGCTGGATGCTATTCCAGCAAGGACAGGATGCTTAGTACCTTAGAACTTGCTTTGGGAATACTCAGACAAAACACTGGGTGGGTAAAATGAGCTACTCGTGCATTTGTTTGCTTCCTTAAAACTCCTGCAGAGAAATCTCTCGTCCTGCATTAGCCTGGGTTCAAAACTGCAATAATCCTGTGGGCATGTGACTGAAAATGCTGGAGAAGATGAGGTGATGCTGAGGAAAGGTGTAGCCAAAAAGGGTCACTGGAAGAAGCTGTGTGATCAGGGTCTTCCTATTACAAAGTAGACAAGACAGTATGGTTAAAAGTGGAAAACAAGAGGTAGCTGGAGCTATGGTAGGCTTGGATTTTAAAAAAGAAGGAAGAAAAATTCTTGAACTTTTTAATACTATTAAAATGGAGGGTAGATAGTTAAGGAAGGGGTGACTGCTCAAGATTTCAAGTATTCAAGCAGTAACTAAATATGTAAAGTTAATGGTGGTGTGTTTCTGTTACTTTTATGTGAACTGCACTGATAAGTAGTGGGAATGCATTTTTTTTTCCTGTGGGCTCTTGTGTTTGGTTATCTTTTTTATTTTCCCCAAAGTTTTAGTTTATCAGGAACTTGAGATACTTGATGCTCTTGCCTTAATGGTAACTGTTGGTTTCAAGAGTGTTTTCTTCCTCAAATAGGAAATAATTTTGTGGAGAAAAGCTCCTGAGAAGCTGAGGAAACAACGGACAAACTTCCACCAGCGATTTGAATCTCCAGAGTCACAAGCATCTGCTGAGCAACCCGAAATGTGAACTGGTGTAAGGTGAAAAACTTTGCAGTGCTTCAGCAGGTTCAAGATGGCAGCAGCCTGTGGGAGAAGAAGGCCAGAATTCCCATTACAACTGTCTTCCTTCATCTTGCAGTGCTGCGTTTACCATACTACTAAAGCGTTCTTCAGTTAAACATTCAAGTATGTATATACATTTAAAATAAAGTGCTTTCTCAAACACTGGAACCTTTCTTAAGCTACTATTTTATACTGCACATTTACTTTTATTTGATAATGTTATATGCACTTGGGTATGCAAAAGCTTAAATCGAGTTATTTCCGTGCATGGTAGGCTGGTCTATTTGATTTTTGCTGCTCACTTCTGCAGTGTAGACTAAAGCATTTCCCGTCTCTCATGTTGTTTATTGCATGTTTGTTTCCAATGTCGCTTATTTACTTTGTTTTGTTTTGAAAATGCATTAAGACACAATGACTAAATCACACTAAAAATCAAGGTTTATGGTGCATTTGTCCTAAAATCTCCTAATTACTACATTAGACAGGGTTTAACTGAAGCTGCATGTACATGCACTATGATTGGAGCCTTCAGACACCTCACCAGCGGTTCTGAGAGGCTTTGCATCTGTCAGTAAGAAAGAACACTGGGAAGCATCTTTGTCCTCTCTCCCCCAGTTCTCTGTCAAACTTCTCTGAGTCTTTCACATGAGTTGCTCCTTTCTTTTGGGGGCTCGTTACCCAGTAATTAGTGACTGTAGGGGTGTCATGAGTTCACCTTCAGGTGGTGAGCAGGTAAAATATTTGAACATCGTTATCTTATTGATGAAGTAAATGCTGGTAACATTGATTATTTTGCAAATATGTTAAACTGTGTCTCTTCCTGGCTTCATGATTCCGCTGTCTTCACAGTCAGTCTCTGTAACTGTCCTGACAGGAGAGGAAAAACATCCTCAAAGGACATCCTTCGGGGTCCGTTAGAGGGCAAACGAGCTTTTTGTGGTCTTCTGCAAAGATATTTGAAGCCAGGCAAGCCTTAAAACTTAGAAGCTTGTCTGGTACAGCAAATTGTTTGTCTCGATCATCATCTCGTAGGCATTTAGCGTTTGAAGAAGTAGCTTAGAGGCGTTAGTGTCCATCTGTTCACCGCAGAGCGTGGTGTCTGTTATCAGACCTGTGGCTTGGGCGCAAATCGAAGCCTGCTGTGAGGAAGGCAGCTTGCACTTGCTGTTCACTCGGCCTTTAAACCAAGGCTTCTCAACTCCGGTGCAAGTGTCATTGGTAACCTTACTTTATGAGTAAGTAAATAATCAAATTACATTTCTGTAAGAACTGTTTTATTACTGCGGCACTTTGATAAAGCAAAGACTGTGTACTTTGTGCTAGGATAATCCTAACGCGGATATCTTCGGCTGAGAGCAAATCCAACTCCCTCATGTAAGTGCCTGTTCAGAAACTTAAAATAATCACGGTCACTTGCATGTCATAAACCTGGGAACGATGATTTTGAAAAACTTGATTGTACTTAACCAGCCTCAGATTGTGCAACCATGTATAACGAGCGGGGGGTTAAAAACATCCTAAGCTGCTATTTGAATTATTAAACCAGCTGTATTCTCACTAAAGCCGCCTTGTCTGTGTGTGAGAGGAGCGCGGCGCTCCCTCAGGGGGCGCCCGGTGGGGCGGGGTGTGTGTGGGGGGGG